>MCJB01000150.1:0-20033 GCA_002018475.1 Nicotiana obtusifolia
GTCCAATATGGTGAAGACTTTGGAAGGCGGATTTATGACTACTCATCTCCTTATTACTAGGTGGAGAATTACATAATCGCATACTGTGAGGAAATGAATCCCGTGCCTTCTGAAGAATCTTGGGAAGTTCCTATAGAGATTTTAGAGAGAGAAATACCTCCTCCACATGTTGATCCGAGCAAACCGGGAAGAAGATGGACAAAGAGGAGGCGTGAAATCGGGGAATCACTTGCAACGAGGAAAAACAAATGCTCCATATGCAAAACAGCTGGCCATAAAAAAACTACATGCCCAAACCGAATTGTTCCATAGTTGTTAAATTTGCAATGTCTTGTAATAATAATTACTATTGTTTGTGTTTGTGAAATTGGATTTTATGACATTTTTATGTTATTTCTGTTAGTAAAATTGGTTTAAATGATATGTTGATCTTGCTCAAATTCTTGCTCAAATCACCAACGTATGTTCTGTGGTTTTGCAATTTCCGAACAGTTTCCAACAAGTAATAATTCTGTTGCAACAGCTGTGTAACTTGTTGGGATTTTGCCAACCAGTAATCGGACCTGTTGCAGCAACAAACTTAACTTGGTTTTCCAACAAGTGACATGACTGTTCCTATAGCATTTTGAGTTTTTTACAACAAATGGAATGAGTTGTTGCAGAAACTCCTTAACTTGTTTCATCCAACAACTGATATGACTTGTTCAACAGCTATGTTACCTGCTGCAACAGATTATGTACTTGTTGCAACAGGTTATGCTATTGCTGCAACAAATTATGTACTTGTTGCAACAGGTTATGCAACTGCTGCAATAGATTATGCAATTGCTGCAGCAGACTATATACTTGTTGCAACAGGTTATGTAACTGCTGCAGCAGATTACGTAACTGCTGCAACAGATCATGAAATTGCTGCAACAACTACGATATGTCACATATGTTTAGTTATTAACAGAGGGAATCAATGATATTTAGTGTTAAACAAAGAGATTCAATGATATTTAGTGATCAATATATTTATCTACGACGGTAATTTCATTGGTTTGATGGGAAATTGAAAGCGTATACTTCCCAAATCGAGCGATCGTTGGAGTAATTTGACGAGAACTACTAGCTTATCTGATATTTAGGAGTAACCAAAGAAAACCAATGATACTTATTGTTTACTAAATGTTCCTAACTAATTTGATGGTATTCTGAGTCAGTATGTATAATCAACAAAGCGTATACTGAGTCACTCCAAGCGATCGTTGGAGTAATTTGACGAGAACTACTTGCTTATCCCATATTTAGGTGTAAACAAAGAAAACCAATGATACTTATTGTATACTAAATATTCCTAATTTAAACTAGTTACTCACCCATTGCAATAGATAATTGACTTGTTGCAACATATTAAAAATTTATTGCAACAACTAATAAATCTGTTGTAATAAATTATAAACTTGTTGTAACAGATGTGTCAGTTGTTGCAATTTCTTCAACAACTGGAAGATTTGTTGCAACAACTGAATCATCTGTTACAACAGATCCTAAACTTGTTGCAAAAAATTATCAACTTGTTGCAACTTCTTCAACAACAGTCAGATTTATCGCAACAACTGACCCATATGTTAAGCAACTGTACCATCTGTTGCGACAGATTAAAAACTTGTTGCAACAGATTGGTTAGTTGTTGCAACTTCTTCAATAGCAGTTAAATTTGTCGCAACAACTGACTCAGATATTGCAACAACCGAACCATCTGTTGCAACAGATTATGAACTTGTTGCAACAACCAAACTATCTGTTGCAACAAATTATGTACATGTTGCAACAACTGAATCATCTGTTGCAACAGATTTGAAACTTGTTGCAACAACTTACTCATCCGTTGTAGCATATTACAAACTTGCTGCAACATATGGGTCAGTTGTTGCAAATTCTTCAACAGCAGTTAGATTTTGTAACTTGTTTAAAACTGCTGGAACTACTGAACATAATGCATTGAACACAACTTAAATAATGAACACCTAATATATACTTACCAAAATATCTTAGAAAAGTACTGAACACCTAATATATACTTAAATTACATAATGTCATAAAAAAAAAACTCCTAATAGATACTTAAACTGTTCAACAGGCCACATTTTGGCTCCAAAAATACAAAAATAATAAATTGTTTATCAACCCATCTTAGGGCTCCAACACCTTTTCAATGATACCTAATGCCCATCTCCATTGCATTCTCTCAACTGAGTTGTCGTTTGATTGTCAAAGTTGTGCCGGTAAGCAAAGCCTCCATAAAAGCAATTGACCACGAACCACATGCCCTACTAGTGACATTGCGGGGGAGATTCTCTAGCCTCTTGAATTCCCACGATTCATTGAGTAACTTTGCAGGTAAGTGTGCGAACATGCCACTCTGTTGCAATAACTTGGGCCACAATTCCAATACCGGCTCCATGAAGCAAAAGAAATAGATTCTTCGTAGACAGGGACGTTGCAGTCATACACATTTATCACTCCCTCTTCAATCATGAACTCGAGAGTGACAAAATGTGTGACATTAATATTCATCACTGTTAAAACCCTCTTTGCACCAGCCCACGAGCAGCCACCCGGGTAGGGTCTAACACCTCTACAATAATCGAGCATATCATCATCCCACTTGAATTCAGCAAGTCTAACCTTCAGAGGCACGACATCCGGAATTGTACTATCTTTTGTCAATTCTGCGTACCTCTTGGACATTTGTTGTAAAAGTTGAGGTCCAGGATTATGTCAGTGGAATCATAGTACTCAGGGAAATTGATTTGCCTCATACGCATTAGAAGAAGGACTTCATCTACATACTAAAGTAAAAAGTAGTAAAACAGTTAGTTACCTGCTGCAACAGATTCAACAGATTAGGTACTTGTTGCAACAGATTATCTACTTGTTGCAACAGATTATCTACTTGTTGCAACAACTATTTAACTTGTTGCAACAGATTATCTACTTGTTGCAACAACATACTGAATCAGATATATATATACAAGTGTTGAAACTTACCCAATCCTCCCACTAAATTTCCATGTTTGTCAAAGCCTTGAAGTCTGCTGCTCCAGATTCATGCATTGAGTACAAGGTTTTCCCACTCTTTTTGGACTTGATTGCAGTCTCAACTTTTTTCTTTCTTTGGGCATGTACAAGCTTGAAAATGTCCACCTTCTTTAGCACTTTTGGCCCAACATCAAGAAGAGGAGTCTCAATTGACTTACTGGGAGTAGCAATATATTTTCTTGATCTAACTGATGCAAGTGCCTTGGCAATTGCTTTGCCCCTCCTCCGAAGATGAACAGGAGTATAAGGTGAGGAAAGATTCTTTGATGGAACCCTCTTGGATATCAACCTTTGGATAGAAGAGCTTGTGGCTTCTTGGGCCTACACCAATTCCTCCACTTTTCTAATCAAATTATCCATTTTGTCCTTGCAAGTAGTGCACTCACAAGCACATGAGGGCACCTTAGAGGTGCCTGCACCAACATCAGCAAATCTTCTACCACTCAATCCACCACCACTAAAATTACCACCAAATTCGGAAAATTCACTAAATCCAGCAACTGGAGTAAATCCACCAATATTAGCATCATCATCTCTTAATTTTTCCCTAGCAGTACTTGCCGGGACATCACCACCACCACCACCACCACCACCAACATCAACAGGCTGAACAACACCACCAACAGCATCAACACCACCAACATCATCAGCAGCAACATCACCACCAACACCACCAATAATATGACCACCACCACCACCGCCAGCTAAAACATCATCAACCCTAGTGATGGCTGTCACTCCAGCCAATTCCCCTTTCAACCCATCAATCAATCTGTCAGGCACAGATTTTATGGGCACAAAGGTGACAAGGCATGGCATCTCCAACTCTCTTATTTTTGGGACAAGCCATGGGTGCACAGCCTACAACAAGAAAGGAGATATATCATAATGGTGCTAAATCATAAAAAACTAAAACTATTTAAAACAAGTTATCAGGTTGTTGCAAAAGGTTACATATCTGTTGGACCAACAGATGGGTAACTTGTTGCAACAGGTATCTCATCTGTTGGAAATTTTCCAACAGATGGGTAACTTGTTGCAGCATGTTGCTTATCTGTTGAAAATTTTCCAATAGATGGGTAACTTGTTGCAGCAGGTTGATCATCTGTTGGATATTGTACAACAAATTAGTAATTTGTTGCAACAGATTATTGTACTTATTGTAAAAACTTAATGTAACAGATTCAGAAGTTATCCAATTACCAAAATAAAGTGATATGTTGCAACAGCTGTGGTACTTGTTGGAAACTGTCCAACAGATTATTAACTTGTTGCAGCAGGTTTATAATCTGTTGGATATTGTCCAACAGATGGATAACTTGTGAAGCAGGTTTATCATCTGTTGTAAAAACTAGTTGCATGTTATAACAGATTCATATGTTGGGTAACTTGTTGCAACAGGTTAATTATCTGTTGGACATTGTCCAACAGATGCATAACTTGTTGCAACAGATGCATATGTTGTTGCAGCAGATTATAAAAGTTGTTGCAACAACTAGTCATCTGTTGTGTTCTAATGCTTACAGCTTCCTTAGGGGGGTTGAAAAGGTCGACACTCAATTTTGTGTTGTTCTTGGCAGTGAGCCATCTAAGAATTCTTGGATAGGTAACTTCTTGAAAGTATTCCTTGACTTGATGCCTGAGGTGAGGAATGGCTTCAAATGACCAAGCCTAAAAAAAAGATGCCATCAAAAATCAAAATAGTGATTGAAATTAAAAAAAAAAGTTAAAACATTGAAGAAAATTTACCATGAAAGCCCAAGGGAAGCCATATAGATTTTGTGTCTTCCCCGTTGGCTTCAAATCCTTCATCAAATATTCAACAGTCAAGCTAAAGCTGTGAAAACCCCAGGCATAGTTGTTGAAGGCATCATAGTCCTCAGCAAGTTTAATCAATCCAAGCGGTATGTTGTAGTTTACGTCTCTTGCCCAAAGAACATTGTGCACAAACCAAACTAAGCACAGTGACTCCTTGTGTTTTTTTGCGAAAGTTTTGGACTCCAAATCTTGCAATAATTTCTTGTGAGTGTAACTCTTTCCCACTAAGTCTACCAAGGAGACGATATTGTTAGCTTTGGAACCCTTTTCTTTCTTGGCTGCCTTGGGAGTCCGGGCTAGCTTGGTTAATACAACAGTAGGAAGAGGCTCACAAGGATAGCATCTCAATCCGGTAACTATGGAAAACTCCTTCATGCCAAAGCAAACCGGCATACCACAGTAATTGATCCAAATCTCATCCTTTCTGTCACAAATAATCTTACGCTTCAAAAGCTCAGAAACCATTGTCATTGGAAATCGGGCATCGGTATCTTCAGAAAAATCTAAATAGGGCCCAAAGCAGCTAGCCCTAAAGAAATTCTCCAACCCCTGCTGCCGGAGAATGCCCCTAAAGGTGTCAAAGGCCTTGCCCATGGTTGATCTAATCACAAAATCACCGGACAAATCCTTATTTTCATTCAGCGGCATCGTCACGCCGTACTTTTCAATGTTGAAACTCTTAACGACCTCCTCAATCGAAGGTCTATTGGGATCTGTGGCAATAATAAACAACTCAAAAAGATTGGCATTTACATTATGTTTCCTTTTTCTTCTTAACTCGGCCAAGGTCTGATCTGTTGATTCTTCTTCTTTTTCATTACCATTTTTAGTTTCTGCATCTTCTTCACCTCCTTCATCCCTTCACCTCATTCATCCCCTTCAGCTCATTCATCTCCTTCTTCTTCATCTCCTTCTTCTTCACCTACTTCTTCTTTATCTCCTTCTTTTTCATCTCCTTTAGCATTTTCTTCATTTTCTTCATCTCCTTCAACAGATTTTTCATCATCTTTTTCACTTTCTTCTCTAGTTTCTTCACTTTGTTCATTTTTATCAGTTTCTTCTTCATGCCCAACAGAAGTTTCATGGGTTTCCTCTCTTTCTGAAGCCCCAGTTCACTAATTCTTTCCTCATTTGTTGATCGACAAATAGCAGTCACAAGTTTATCTAATGGTGTTTGCACCTTAGCTCTTTTACTACTTTCTCCCTCAGTTGGTTTCTCTCCTTTTCTTTTAACTGGAGCCATTTTATCTACACAAACGAGATAAAAAAACAGTTTTAATTGGTTAGTGCAACATTCAAAGTAAAAGGAAAAAGGAATATGTTGCGACAAGTAATCAGTTATTGCAACAGATTAAGAATATGTTGCAACAAAATACGAAGCTGTTGCAACAACTTATTACTTATTGCAGCAGAATATTAACCTGTTGGAAATAGAAAAACAGTAGCAACAGCTTAGCAATTGTTTTGATTTTTTGCAACAGCTTGTTAATATGCTACAACAACTGCTTCAGTTGCTGCAAAAACCTCAACAATTGTTTTGATTTTATCCAACAGCTGTTGGATAAAATCAAAACTTTTCCTAAACCACAGCATGACAGCAACAACAACAGCAAAAACATCTAAGTTAACTACAAAACATCTATATTTCACAATAAACACACAACCATCACAAATCTCACTCACAGCTGAAACAAAATACACCAAATAGGATTTTTTTTTAACCATGCAACCTCAGCAGATGTTTGTAACTGTCAAACAAGTGTTGAATTTGATGCAACAGGTAACCTCAGTTGTTGGAAAACATCAACAAAATTGCAAGCCCATTTTTTCGAAACAACAAGGATAAGAAGAACAAAAACAGCACCAAAAACCATAATTTCACAACCACAACCACTATTTACAAACTCACAAACCCCAACAAGTGCAACAAATACACGAAACTACAACAAAACGAACAACATTCAAGAAAAACCCATGCTCTTCTTCATCTTCTCTGACCAAAATCATCATTTTCAAACTCTGATTTCAAAACCCTAACTTTTGAATCAAGTGAAAAAAAAAGTTTACCTGAGGATGAATAGAGAAGCAACAGCAATGGAGAGAGAGAGAGAGAGAGAGAGAGAGAAATGAGCAGCAACAGCAACAATGGAGAGAGAGGAACGAGCAGCAACAATGGTGGTCGCCGATTTTTTACAGTAGCAACGGAGAGAGAGAGAGAGACGGAACCGAGAGAGGGGCACTGGGAACTGAAGAACTGCTTTTTTTTTTTGAAATAAAATGAACAAGTAGTTGGGGTCGTGGGGGGAAGTGGGTTGGAAGGAGTTTTTGTATAATGTGTGTGGGTTGGAAGAAGTTTTTGTATAATATTTATGGGCTTTTGTGTATTTTGTAAAAGATTATAAGTTTTAAAAATTATAATTCAGTCCCAATTTAAGTTAATCATATTTTTAAGACAAGTTTGACCTTGGCTGGTCAAACTTGTCACCATTTCTAATTATGAGACTTTTTTGTCACCATAAGTTAAATGTTCTAGTGTGTTACTCCTTGAAACACAAACCCGATAGTGAAACAAATTCTTTTACCAATTTTTATGTACCAGCCATATAAATAATTTTGATGCCATCAAAATTAACTAAAAACAACGAGTTGGAACTGTCTATAGAAACTGCAGATCGATAACCTTAAAAAAAGTTATTAACCTTTTGTGATGGGGATACTGATAGATCAAATTCTTTACGTTGTTGTTCTATATAACTTAAGTTTTTTCCAGGGGTGTCAAAATCGACTGTTGGGTCAATTTTGGGCGGGTAAAACGGATTGAGTCAATAATTGCGCAAGTCAAATGACCTGTCTAAAAGTTATTTGGGCTAAAATGGGCTAAAATTTAAGTCACAGCCCAACTCTTATCAAGCTATACTTAATATGTGTTATTATTATGAATGTTATAGTTACTAAATAAGACTTTTTTTCTTCTGTTATGGTCATATATAACATATCAAAAAAATATATATATTTCTAAGATATTTTGCTAAAGTTACTCATGAATTAATTTGGACTAAAAATCAGCCCAACCTTAAATGAGTCACTTTGGTTGGGGCCAAGATTGACAGCCCTAGTTTTTTCTTTGGAAAAATGACATTGTATAGCCGATGTAAAAAAAAATAGGCGAAAAAATGTATAAAATTTGGAAATATATGTTATATGCAAAAATTATACAAATTTTATACACTTTTTCGGCTATCAGATGTAAAGAGTTTTTGGCGCGGGCTAAAAGTGATAATACCTCCTTTTTTTTTTTTCTATTTTCCCCTCTATTATTTTGGGGAAAACTACCCTATATACCTACCTAATCAAAAGTAATAAACGTAATTACCCATTTTAAAAGTAATTACATCAAATACCTATTTTATCACAACAAATTACCTGCTCAACCTAATACATAATTAGCTTTCCTTTTTTATCAATTCTCACTGCTGCCGCTACTGATTTCTCGAGGAAAAGCAGCAAACACTTTTAAGAAGTTTCAAAATTAATTTTCCTCTTTTACTCCATGAAAAATCACAATTCTCAATCGGAAGCTCAATCACAAAAGAGATGGCATTTGTATGTCGTTTGTATTGTACCTTTTCTTATTATCATCACCTATTTTTTTTATTTGTGCTCCATAATTCATTTTATCTCCTAAAAATAAAACAAAAAATGATATGTACTATCTAAAAGATTTGTCATGTGTGTTTGAACTGTTTACTGTAGGAATTTATTGGGTATTGTTCTTTGATATATAGATTATGATGTTAATGCTAATTTTTGAAGATTTTATTGTGAGAAAATTAAATCAATCATTGAAGGATCTTGAAGCTTGAAACTCATTAATTGGGTTTGTTGAATTTGTAGTTATTTCAATCCAATTGTGATTGGAGTGTGCTTGAATATTAATTGGAGGCTGTGGTTATATTTTGAATCAATTTGGTGGAGATTTTGGAGTAGATTTTAGAATTTTGGGTTGAACTAGTGACAAAGACGAATTTATACTGTATAGAAAAATGGTATATTATATAATATTTTAGAATTTTGGGTTGAACTAGTGAAAAAAATGAATTTATACTGTATAACAAAATTGTATATTATATACCATTTTAGCATATAATTAATACAACAATATAATGTTATAGTATAAAGTATAATATAATAGTATAATCTTGAATGAAGAACACAAGATATTATTTTGATATTGTATAGTATTTTAGTATATAATATATAATGTAACAGTATATAATTTACTAATATTATTTCAGTTTAATAATTGAATTATTATTTTTTAATTCTTTGCATCCAATTGTATACCCTATTAATATAGCTATATACTATATTGGTATCATATGTAAGTTGGAACACTTTTTGGTTGTATTAGTTATATTTAATTGGTACACTATTTGATTTTTCTTTAGTAATAGTATAACAGTATAGTATCTTGAATTTTTTTAATTTTCCTTTATGCATGTGTATTATGTAATCGTTTTGGTTTTTTCTTTATCCGTTTGTTTTATATAATAGTATTATAGTACAATATCTTAAAATACATTATTATATTAATATGTGTTATACTATTTTTTGATTTTTCTCTTTATGCATGTGTATTATGTAATAGTAGTATAGTCATATATAGTTGCCTGGATTTAATTAGTAGAACTGTATACCATATTGGTATAATTATATGTCATATTGGTATCATATAGTAGTTGGAATATTTTTTAGATTTTTTAGCTGCATTTTAAGTGAATTCTAGTCTAAAATGATTTATATGATTATGTTTTGCGATGTTGGATTTTCTTGTACCTATGGACATAGATTTTGTGTATTATGTAATAGTTTTTATAATTATATGTAGTTGTTGGAACGACCCTGTACAGCTATATACCCTATTAGTATAGCTATATACTATATTGGTACCATATGCTAGTTGAATCATTTTTTGGTTGTGTTAACTACATTTAATTGGTACACTATTTGATTTTCTTTTAGTAATAGTAATTAGTACAATATCTTGAAATACTTAATCATATTAATATGTAGTACACAATTTTTTTTATTTTCTCTTTATGCATGTGTGTTATGTAACAGTAGTATAGTCATATAGTTGCTGGGAATTAACAAGTAAAACTGTATACCATGTTGGTATAGTTATATACCATATTGGTATCATATGGTAGTTTGAACATTTTTTTGGTTGTTTTAGCTGCATTTTTAAGTGAATTCTATTATGAAATTATTTATATGAACATGATTTGCAGTGCTGGAATTTTTTTGTGCCGATGGACATAGATTATGTGTATTATGTAATAGTTTTTTTAGTTATAGACAATTGTTGGAATGACCTCATACAACTATATACCCTGTTAGTATATAGAATGAGCAAGTTACTTTGCGAATATTTAGCCTGCAATGCGAGCATGTAATTTTCTCATACTTTTATTGCATCCTTTAATGTTTTAGTACAGTAGTATAGTCGCAGATAGTTGTAGCAATATTCTACAGCAATCATATACTCTGTTGGTATATATGTATACCATATTGGTATTATATGGTCTTTTTTGCTACTTATACTTTTATTGCATTTTCTAATATTTTATTATCATTTCTATTCTAACTAGTATATATAGAGATTTGGTGGCTGTAGATTATGTTTTCTTGCTCAATAACTAGTTGTGTTACTGCTAATGGTAGAGTGTGTGCTGACATTTGTAGGGAAGGAGATCAAGGTTTGCATGGTAATCACGTGTTGATTCTTAGAATCTGATTATGTAATTTATGGTGCTCAACAACAGTCAGTGTGATATTCAGTGAATTAGATCAAGTGACAACTGATATTATTTTAGTTTAATAATTTAACTAAAAACACACAAAAAAATAAAAGGTATATTATACTAGTTATATTAAAAAAAGGTGTACAATATTTACTATATCAGTTATTTTTTCCTATTGTATAAAAAATAAGAATAATAAAAAGTAGTTAAAACAGTAAATAAAATAGAATATAAAATAAAGAAGTTAAATGAACTTAGAAAAAGAACAATAAATAAGGAAAATAAAAGAAAAAAGGAGTTAAGTGGAATTAGAAAAGTAACAAGAAATAAAGAAAATAAATAAAAAGAAAAAATAAATAAAGAAGGAGTCAAAATTGAGTGCAAAATAAGTTATGGTAAAAATAACAATAATTAGATTTGGGAAAAAATAAATAAATAGAAAAAGAGAAAAAAGAAAAAAATAAGAAGAAAACGAGAAAAAAGAAAAGAAAAAAAGGAAAAAAGAAAATAAGCATAGAAATAAAAAAGAATTGGAGAAAAAACAGAAAATTCCCCACAAAAATTACTATGGGTAAAAAATGTAATTAGTTTGATAAATAAAAAAATAAATGGGTAAGTAAAGATAAATAATTTTGTTTTGGTGAGTAACTGTGTAATTCACTCATTATTTTAACGTGGTACTCTGGGCCAGTTTTACTCATGACCCACCCTAGATCCCTGGACACATAGAAGATCCAAGTGTTATTAGACCATTTTAGATTTTCAGATTGGACTATGTGTACGGCCTGGCCCGTAAGACCTTACCAGAAATAATGGAGCTAGTCTCTGTTGATTTGTCACAAGCAAACATACCAATATGATGGGGCCATTATTATATAGAGATGGCAAAATGTTCTGATATCTTAGGTGGGTAAGGATTGAATGTTTTATTTGGCATTTTCCTGAGATAGAGACTCTTCAAAGCCTGCAGATAGTGAGTAATTGCATTGCAAGAACCCATTTGGATTCTCAAGATGTGGTAGCAAATCTTTTACCTACCCCCCTTCCCACCAAAATATATATTAAAAAAAAATTAAAAAAAAGATACATAATTAGCGTTTGGATATAGTTTGGTTGAAACTTGAAAAAAGAGTTATTGAGGTTGTGTTGAAATATAATATTTGAAAGTTGAAATTGTGTTTGAAAATGCATTTTATTTGAAAAAAAAAAAAGAAAGTTGAAGTTTGTGAGTGGAAGAAATTTTTTTGCCCAAAAACTGTCCTAAACTAGTTTTTTGGGATCTTGAATTTTTTTTCAAAAACTAATCATATTTCATGAACAACCAATATTTTCAATTTTTTTTAAAAAAAATATCCAAAATATCTGAGCAAACAAGGGATAGACTTTTCATCTAAATATAAATTAATTTTAAAAGTTTAGGAATTAATACTGGATAAGATACAATGGAACAAAAGATCTCTACAAGCGATACCAATTAGTAAGAGTGTCATAAATATTTAAAAATTGACTAAATCGATCGAACCACACCGTACCAAATCGATTTGTAGGTTTCTTTTAATAAAAACGTAGGTTTTTATATAAATTTACAATCGCAGCGATAATTAGAGTAGATTTTCTATTTTATGAAAATAAACCAAAAAAATACTAAATCGTATCGAATAAATTTACATCTGAAAAATATATTTATATTTTAAGTTAAAAATAATAAAACATTAAATTTTCTCATGGGACTTGGAATTATGAATACGGTTACAAGTCAACAAGTAATTAAACTCAAAATCCTAATTCTCAACCTATTATGCTACTCATGTTAAAATTAAATTATTTCAAGCATATTCACTAGCAAGACACAAGGAATTCTAGCGATTATGAGTAGCAAACTACAATGTATTGAATACGTTTCATTTCGTATGATTAGATTTATCTTTTTGAATATTTAATCTTCTATAGACTTTATTCTTGAGTCCTAGCTTGGTTAATATCTTTTCACTCGTGTGATTTATATTTTTTTTGCCTTTGCTTAGTTTCTTTTATGCTATTATAAAATAATTAATGGATCTATACTCTGACCATCTTTCCTGTTATTAATTCATCACCCTTTAAATAGTTAACATGTATAGAGAGTTATAAAAGTACGTATGTTATTACATTCTACTTTTACTAGTGATTTTTACATGACATTTAAAAAATATCAATACAGAAGAGAAACCGGTATGCCGGATCGAACTATTAACACTCCTATCAATTAGTCATGTTACTATGTTTACTTTAAATCCAATTTTTGTTAGGAGTCTTTGCTCTTATCAAAGGCTTATACGTCTATAGAAAATGAAGTGAACTTTTATTGCTTGAGAGACTAACTTATTTTTATAATACTAGAATAAGATCGAGTTTAAATGAAGCTACGATAGAAATGGTTCATTTAGTTAACTCCAAACTCATTTGAAATTAGGGATAACAGTAATAGTTATTGTTGTAATATCTAATTTCATACGAGAGCAGATATGTTGACCCTCATATTCCACGACCAGTTATTTTGCCTTTTTCTAGGATGGAGCGAATAGTTTTTTTTTTTTTGAAAAAGAAAAAATAAAGAACAGAAAATTTAATCCCCAAGAAACTTAAGAGAAAGAGGATAGATTTAGAAGGATAGATGACCATAATTCCAATCACGCCTGGAATGTGTATACTTCTGGCAAAAGCAGACAGATGAAATGGCCTCTGTCTTCCAGAAGTCTTGTTCCAATCAAACCATATATATTTTGCAGAAATGGGCCCTTTCCATTAATATTATGCAACCCTAGTAAAAGTTACTACACGTTCTTTCTTATGTTTAGGTTATTTTATTTTTCTAGCTATTATTATTATTATTATTATTTTTATTTTTCTATAGATTCTCCAGTGCCGTATCTTTTTTCAAAATTATTGTGTTTATGCTTAGTCGAGAATCTATCAAAAATAACATATGTACCTTCACAAGATAGGAATAAAGTATGTGTACACACTACCTCCTTAAATCATACTTATGGAATTACACTGCTATATTGTTATTGTTGGTGTTGTTGGGCTCTTTCCATTAATATTATGCAGCCCTAGAATTTTCCCTCTAGCCAGAAATTTCAATATACATGTTTATATGAGAGTCTCAAATTTTAATGAAGATTTGTTATGGTATTTTTACTTAAACACAAAGTTTTTAATTTTATTACTCCATCTTTTTCCTGTGAGCTTCAATTTTATATAACCCCAACCTTCAAGCTGGAGAAATCAGAAATTCAGGAAAAAAGAAGCAGCAGCTACTGCAAGCAGGATATATGCCAGAAAGGAACATTAGGTGAAAGTAGGAATCATTTTCAGAAGCTGGACTTATATGCTTTTGACTTATGGCACAATTATTATTCTACAAACGATAGGAAATAAACATAATAAAATAACCACTTCATTATATTACTTACTCAAGTACAATAATTATTCTACATATGATAGGAATTAAACACAAGATAATCAATTCATTATGCATTATTTCCAGTACAATAACACGCCTTCTCAGCTGTGACGAAACTAGAAATTTCTTCACAGGCCTTTAAATTTTAAAGAAGTAAAAAAGATTCCCGACAAAAGATGTTCAATATATGTCATATACCTCTAAAATCTGCTACTTTATTTATATACGTTGTATAATATTCCGACAAAGATCAAAGTGTGGCTTCGCTACTTGTCAGCACACAAAAAAAAGGAACAAAACAAAATAAAGGCAAGACTTCAGTATCCAACAAATGGTTACAGATGAATTTCAGTTCTGCTGAATTGAAAATTTGAAATACATGAATCTTGACGAAAGGTTAATCACCTCTTTGAGGGGTTACTAGCTTGTCCGTACTTAAGGAGATTTAACTATATATATTTAACTTTTAAGTAACCTCATAGTGTAAAAATAGTTGGCACTATCACTGAATAAAATTTGGACTTTTTCTTTAAAATTAAAGCCTAAGCATACTAATACACTCAAATTTCAAGGACACATTTTACTTATTGTGAAATGTACATGGATCAGTGAACCAAACTACAAGGATTTTCCTGCCACAAGTAAAAGATAATGAAAAGAAAATAATGTGCCAGAAAATAGCACCTCTTTTTATGGAGATATATTCAATGCTTAGACTTTAGAATATAAATGTTGATGACTAGGTCAAAAGGACGACCACCTAAATAGCTCTCCAAAAGAAGAGATGTCTTAATCGGGAACCAACTCTCTCTTATCACCACCATCGTTTGTGGAGAAATGAATAAAATACCTTCACCCTTAATCACATATCTCGACTTTGAATCTTGAAAATAAAAAATATTATTATATGAAGTACTTAATGAGTTTTACACAATATAAATTCAAATTAGTCGGGTTCTAATACGAGTATTAGATGCGGGCAAACCGGAAAAAAAAAAAAAGAACTCTGTTACTCCTTCACACTGGTCTCGCTGCAATCCATTTCTTGGCATTGTCTTTTCTTCTTTTGCTTTAAGGGTTGAAAACACTAAAGTCCATTCTCTTCTAACTACCAAAAGCAGTGAACAAAAGGACCAACAAAGACACATCAACCAAAATCAAAAGATATTGTCCGCCCAATTTCTCCATTTCCCACCTTTCACCTTTTGCACCTTTTTCTGCGTGCATATTTTTTACGGTGAATCTAATTGCATCCAAATCGTCTTTTAATCTTCTATAAGCTCACCCTTTTACACCTTTTAATATTGCAATACCTTCTTCCCGGCTTTTATGCCACTGCTTTAGAACTTTGCCCTTTTTTCTTCTCCCTCTTTCGTTTCTCGTTTTTATTCTTATTAAGCCTTTTATCCTCAATTTATTTGGGATTGGAATGTCGTTGTAGTAATAATATTTTTTTTTTGTATTCTTAAATTTTTATCCTCCACAAATAGGAACGTTGTCAACATTGCAGCTTGTAGCTCCATCAAGCCAAAAAGAACGATATAACAATGCAAGCACATGCAATAAACTAGTTAGAAGGATATAACTTTTATTTGTGATCTAGTACTTGTTGCTTTTGATAATACAAAGAGATCTGAATGGACAAACAAGCATGATACAGATTGAGCGAAAAATATTTAGAATGTATATTATAAACGTAACTAAGCATACAAGCTTGACGACGTATTAATAATTTATTAATTAAATATAGCGGGAGGTATCGACAGATGAAAAATCATAAGCTAGACAATCATTTGGCAGACTCCCCTTCGCCCTACTGCCCATTCTAACTTCTTTTCGTTTATTACTACGTTGTTGTGGGTTAGTTAACACAACTAATTGTGCATAACATTTAAAAGGATTTAACCTATATACACCGTCAACGTAAAGAATTTTATATTGTTACTATAACTTGACAAGTTGTATCATATTATCTATTTTATTTTCTACATATATAATTAGTTCCACTTATAAGTTAGTTAATGTTAATCTCATACCTTGTCATCATATAACAAAGTAGAAAACCTTCCGCTGCCTAGGCCTTTAGAGGAGGTCGACCAAGAAAATATTTTACAATATCAATATATAGATATTAAATAGTGTTCCGTCATTCACGCTACCAACAAAATTAATTATATTATCAATTTAGAATAAATTTCTAGAGCTTTGTGTTTAGCTTTGAAAAAGGTGAAAGTAAAAATAAAAGAGGAAAAGCCAGTTGTGATTCTTTATTTTGAAGTGGTAAAGAAGGCAGATGCTAGATTTCTAGTGGAGGTCTTTTCTGCCAACAACAAGAGAAAATTAAGTTACCTCATCTTTGTTTCATTGATTAAAATTGTTTATGGATGAATTGTATTTTCATTTCAAGACCTCAAATAGCTAAACGATTAGATGAGAGATAATCATGGGTAGCTAGTTCCAATTCCAACTAGCGCTAGCCGCTAGGGTAGAATGATCCATTTATACTATATCATTGGTTATTGCTTATTTCAGATTCTTGATAACAATTGGACAATTACTTTCCATGTTCAGGCCATAATAATTAAGTATGCTTTTACCTTGATCAGCCGTATATACATTATGGTTACGTGATAAATATACACAAATTAACTACGATTAAATAAGAGAGCTATTATACTCCATATGAATTCAAGTTCTGCACTCTTATAGTGTGACAGTAATATTCTTAAGTAGACATGCATGCATGTAAGTACTCTTTCTATAGTAAGCCTGATGGCAAGGTAACTTTAAAAATAGAGTAACTACATGTTATATATGGAATAAATTCATTATATAAGTATTTTAATATAAACACTATTAATTTGAGTAAGCTCTTTTAGACCTCGCATTACGAAAAACAAAGTCTTAAAAGAGACTAGCTCTTCCAACGAGGTGAAACCAAAAATATTGCAGATCCAACTCCCAGATAAATCAGTGGCCGACAACCGGTTCTTCCCTCCGCATGAGAACAAAATCCACCCTTCCCCTATTTTTGATATTTGCCTTTTCTCAATACACGCGTCTCTTTTCTTGAACATAGCAGAAATAGAGTAATAAATTTCAATTCATATGGTCATGAATAATGAAATACTGAACCCGTGAACTGATAATAAAGCTATGCGAATATTATACCCAAAAAAAAATTATACAGAGATGAATAGACATGAATTTATTTTTAATACTCTGTTCATGAGCATTTTAATTTCTTCCAAATAAAATGCCGGCCATCTTTACCTCTACTGTCCGATAAGAGTCAATTTTGATATGGGAATATGATGAGCAATTTAACTGGTGAATTGTAAGAAGAACATGCTGTTATTGGACACAATAGATCCGTAACTAATTGACTATCAATAGTCTTCTACGGAATGATTAATCCACGAACAAATTTTGAGAATCTATTGATTGACCTTAGCTGCATGGTCTTCTCGACTTTCGTCATGTAAGGAGAAAGCTCTCTCTTTATCATCTGGCGTCCAATGCAACATCCTTTTTCCTTCTCACGAACCACGTTTATGTTCTGGTCTTCTTTGGCAATGGCTCTGGAGAAGAAGAAACTGATGAAGCCACTGCCCACGAGTCATTGGAGCTATCAGAACTACATGACACATCCATAACTCCTATGGGACTTCCTGGCAAGGCATGAATTGACTTTCGTTTGTTTGAGTTCAAGTCAATATTGGAAGCCACCTCCTGAACTAGCCTATAACAATCCATCACATTGTCCTGTCTCCCACAATTTAAACGTTGTGAGTTGTATGTCTAACTCTCCTTATATTTGTTTTTCGCATATATGTACTATAAAGTGATCATTTATTGGATCTGCTACTGACGACTAGTACAACAAATTGGTGAAAGATTTAAGACATGAATTAATAACTATACTAACCTTTACTATTCCAAGTATACCCAAAAGTTGTTCTTGGTACTCTTCTCCAATGCAGGGCTCTAGCCTATCAATGACGTGTAACATTGTAGCAGCAGCCATAGTAGAAGGAAGATAGCACATGAATCTAAAATCTGCTAATTTTTACATATAAAACATTAACCAGTTAGTAAATAATGGAGGACCAAGAATCTAGCTTAATAAAGGGCCAACATATTCATGTCATATATATGCTTACCAATAATAGTGGATAGCAGCACCCTCTCACATCTTCTAAATAATTCATAGCAAATGTGATTGTTCAATCCAAGCCTTCTGGAGAAGTAATCAAGAAATGAAAATGGGGTTACTGGATTCATCTTCCACTTGAGAGTAGAAAGTACCAATAGCTCCATTCTCTGAATTGTTCTTGGCTCAAACAAGTATCTTGATTCCTCCACCTAAATATCAAGAAAACACCAAATCAATAACCCCAACATTCAATTTTTTTTTTTTAACAGAAACAAGCATTAGTTATTTATTGAAGATTTTCTAATATAACATACTTGGAGATCTACAAGTAAAGGCACTTGTGTCTCCTCAACTTTTGCAGCTAAAGAAAGACAGGACACAGCAGCAAGTTGATTCAACCATGGCTTTTCACTTTGTGACTGAAAGCTGAAGAGAAATCTATCAAAGTAGTTTACAGCAAGAATTGCAGTTTGAGCAGAGAAATTATGATAGGCAATGGCTTCAAGAATCCAATCAACGGCCTCTCTTCTTGCTACAGACGAATATGGGTTGTTTATTACAATATTATACATTTGATTCTCTTGTTCTTTGGACAATAAAGAGCTTAATTCTTCCTCTTCCCATAGCAAGTCTTGTTCTAACAAAGAAATTGACTTGGGGTTTACTTCTACTTCCTCTGTTAAACAATTTTCTCTGTCTAACACGCCCAAGCTCTCATCTTTGCAGCACAAAGAATCTAATAAAAATGGAAGCTTTTGGTGTTGTGGTTGATTGTGATGGTGAGCCATCTTCTTCTGTGAAGAAGACGGATGGTTGAATTTTCATTTACTTCATTTGTCGTACAAGAAAATGGCTATTGGATGAATAGGCTCATCTTCAAACAGAGAAGAGACAGAGAAATATGAATTAAATAGTAGGGAACGGAATAGGAGACTGCGGAGTGATATATAGTAGGGAAAGGTTGTATTTGGGTCTCCTTTTACTTTTTCTTTCTTTGTTTTGGTTGAGTCCTTTTGGTTTTTACCCCCAAAATGGTCCTAGGGCATCTCCAACCCTATGCACTATTTTTTGCATCATTTTGATGCATGCATCAAAATGGTGCAAATTAACTCCAACCCATTGCATCGTTTTTTGTACCAAAAAAGAATATTCCTTTTATATTCTTCTCTCTCTTATATTATATTATTTTCTTTTACTTATCTATTCCATGTAATTCATAATATTTTGTTATAAATCATTTAACAAAAAAATATTTTATACCATAAAATTTTAAATAATATAGATTGTAATCAAATGTTATACGTTATACATATTAATGGATAATTCAAATAAAAGTGAAATCATTGATAAAATATAATTAAATAAATACTATTACATTACGGTAGAATTTATTTTAATTTCTACATAAATATTCAACTTCCATGATTAGTACGTTGCTCCCATAAATGCTCTACTAATGTATTACGAAGTGCAAAATGAGCATCTTTGTTCTTAATTTTTTTGTGTCGAGCTAAAAATAAGTAGGTATATTAGGAATCTAAAATTATAAATTAAAATTTATAATATGTTAAATTAAAAGTGTTATATAATAAAAAAATATATTAATGAATAGTAATTGTGTAGATGAATAGGTATATTAGGAATGTAAATGTAACAATTAAAATTTATAATATGTTAAATTAAAAGTGTTATATAATAATAAAATAATAATATATATGGATGA
>MCJB01000151.1:0-20033 GCA_002018475.1 Nicotiana obtusifolia
GGATAACAATTGAATTTATAGTAGGGTTAAGGATCTGTAAATTATCTTGCTGTCAAAAAAAGACGGATTTCGTATATTCGGAATTGAAATAACAATAGAACAATCAAATTGTAATTTGACAATAGATTATAGGAAAAAGTAATGAGGATTCTGATAAAACTGATAAAAATCTTATATCTTGCCCAAAAAAGTGTTTTGTGCAAAGGGGGTATGTTTCATCCTTATAAACTGACCTCCTTTGCGTGGGTTAGTGTAAGGGTTTCTACATTTAATTTACATGGGTAAGTGCAAAGGTTACACGGGTAAATGCAAAGGTTACAATAAAAGCTAAAAACGGATTACAAGGGAAGTCCCACTTATTATGGGATTTAATGCACTTAGTATTTCAAAATAACAGCATAAATATCACGATGAGACGTAGGCATAAAATCTGTTCGGAGGCGAAGTACAAGGGATCAGGATCGATCCTCGATCGTGCGATCTTTCCTGACCAACCGAACTGATTCCGTTTCTCATATCTAACTTCGTGATTCCGGCCCAAGCAATTTGGCTTCAATAGTTTCCGACCCAACTTTATTTACAATTATTCGACCCGGCTTTGCTTAATTGTATTCGACCCAATACAAGAATCAGACCAAAAGCATCAGAATAGGAAGAAATTTCTGGAAGAGCACACAAAGTAACTCTTTCTGTCTAATTGATGTGATACTTTTTTTTTTCGAAATCAAATTTTGTGACGATCAAAATTTTAAAATGTAATGTTTCATCATGAATATTGATATGAAAAGAATTACAACTTATAGTATTTTTCGTATAATTTTTTAATGTTTGTCACATGAAGAAGCTCAGCAAGCCTTACAAGAAGTACATGCTTTACTAATAAGGACATAGTAATAATTGTTTGCTGGGTTGGTTTTACTTTCTACCTTCTCACGGTGGGATGGAAACAAGAGAGGTGAACTAGAGTGGAAGCCAAAGGACGGGGCCGAAAATCTGTGATCGATCCGAAAAACCACTCCCAGATACGATTCTTCTCCCCCTTCGTACTACCATGAGATTCTTGCCTGGCTTTCTTTTGACTTAAGAAAGCTGCGATAAAAATGAGAATCACTTCGAAACTCGCTGTGAGTATTTTATTTTCTTGGATCTTATCGATTTTAAAATATTAAATTAATTTTATCCAATTTAATTTTGAAGGTTAGTTAGATTGCTCTCAAAAAGCGAAAATATCACGTAAATTAGGTGGAAGAATTTTGATGTACAAATTCCGCCGAGCCTCCTCTCAACATCGTGTTACGCGGGCGGTGGCTTTTGGACTTATCTCTAGATCGACCCTCAATAAAAAATCTAAGAATAAAAGAAATCTTTATCCCCAATGCTTATCACTTCTTGGAAGTCAAATCAAATAAGTTTTAACATGTTAAATATATTCAATTTTATTTTAACATGAGAGAAATTTCTATTTCTAGTACTTTCGTGTAGTTTATAACCTAAGTTCAGTTTGACTCAGAAAATAGATAATTTGTCCATCTGCAAAACAAAAGCTGTCGAACGAATCAACACTAAAGCGGTAATTGGTTCTTACATTTTTGAATCGCAAAATAAAAAGATACCATGAAATGCAGCCATAAAATAATAGTAGTAGAAACTAATAACGATGAGTTGGGGCACATGACATCGACTGATGAGTAGTAGTTGGTATTTTTGTATTGTACGTGATATATAGTGATGATGGCCAAAAAAATATGTGGGACGATGGTCCAAGTCTCGTGTTCCATTTAAATTCCCAAATCTGTCTCCTTAGAGACGAGATGGTCTTTTTATTTGTCTTTGGACGGTCTCTTCCTTATAAATTATTTTTTAAAATTAAATTAAGCTCGAGATCTATTTTCTTTATCATCTTCACAATTTTCTTTCCATTACTTTCCCATATGTCAAACTCAGTATCCAATTCTGAGTCTCTTCCAAATTAATTCTGAACAGGGAACCGACAACGTACGGTCATCTTATTTTGTCGATTTCTCTTGACTGTGTTGCAAGTACGGGTGACAAATGATGAGAAAACGTCACCGCTTTTTAAGTACCTCAGTACCAACAAACATGCACTTTTATTTTTGTTCCAATCAATCTATTTATACATAGTAAAATCGTCACGTAGCTTTGATATGGCCACGTTTGGGTCACATGGGAATACAAGAGTATGTTACCGATTCCAATTCCAACATGAGTTTATTTCATTTCGTAACAAATACATACCATACCGATTCATTGTTTCTAAAGGAGTATGTTATAAAGCAAGTGGATGGTGTATCATGATATCGGAAATTAGTGATAATAACAACAAAAAGAAATTAATCAATAATTACCACTTAATTTCTTTATTTTTATTATAAAAAAAAAAGTTATCCAAAAGACAACCGCAAATATATATATATATATATATATATATATATATATATTACTACGAAGATCAGAAAGCAAAAAGGACGAGGCAGCAATCCCAAAAGCACCTCTTGAACCTATTCAAAGTGTGTTTTCCTGCATATGCATTATTTTTGTTGACTAACACGTGCCTTTGAGATAAAATTCATCATCTCTAGGGCAAGCTTTTGTAGAATATTCATTATCCATGTACTCCATCAGCGCTAATTTAGCTGTCATATTTTTTTTAGTCTGTCAAAAAAAAATATCATACATTTTCCGTCCGAAATAATTTAATTTTAAATTCGATACAAACACTTCTATAAATTTTATTTTAGATTATAAATTTTAAACTTTTATTTCTTTCTTAAATATTGTACCAAATCAAACATGCTTGTTTTATGCAGATAAAATGCGAAAAAAGAATATGAAAATAACATTTTGGATTGAATATATTACTTCCAATGTCCCAAATTTATGTGTAGTAATCATCTATTAATTTGTCCCAAAGAACACCAATATCTTCTTAATTAGAACAATTTGAACTTAAAATTCCCTTTACTCTTAATGAGATAAATTACAGTCACAATATTTATGATTTGTTTTACGCTGCAAGTTCTTAAAAAAATTCTTTCTTTCATACATTTCATACATAATCAAATACTGTCATATGAGTTGGACAGAGGGAGTAAGTAATAAATAAAAACCTCTGTAGTTAAAGTTAGGTCAGTAGGACTGTGACTCTTTTACCAGTACTCCATAGATTTTTGCCAAAGTGTTGTTAACGTGCGGAGTCCACTTCCCTCTTTCATGTAGTACCGACCACCATTCAAAGTTTCAGAGCAAGACTCCTTAGATATTTTTTAATGAATATACCATGATTACAGTAACGGTAGTCGTATGTGCAATTAACCGCCCGTGTATCTCCAGCATTTACTCGTGAAAAATATAGTGTGTGTATATATATATATATATATATATATATATATATATATATAAGTTCAATTGCTCTTTTAGGTTTTGCCGTAGAATGGGATTGGGCGGCTCAATAATGATTGAGAATTGATCAGCAAATGATGCAGACTTTTAATGTGATCTATAATACAAGCAAAATGGAAACTGAGAACTATGAAATCAAGAAAAAGGGGAAGAACTAGGGTCTGGATGTCCAACAATGATTATGAACAGGAAAAAAACATTTTCTCCCTCAAAATTGGACTTTTGATATTTTTCCCCTTGACAGCTTTGATTTAACATCTATGATATTATGATTATTAAGAGAATTTGGTAATACTAATATCCAATTGATTCTAATGATTTATAATAAAAATTTATGCAAAAATATGCTTAGACAAGTGAAGGTTGTGAATTACATAACATATTATTTTATCTTTGCTTAGAGCAAGAGATGTTGATTGTAACACTAGGACCATCAGTTTTCACCAAAAAGTACAAAAATGAAAAGTTTGAAAATCCTAAATATCTAAATTGGCAAGCTGAAGCATAAAGTGACAGCACTTTCATAGTTTCATTTCGAAACTGGTAAAATTGTAGGTTAATTACCCGTAAAAAAAAAAGTTGACGCCGATAAAGTGTCTCAACAATTTGCATTTGTATTTTAGGGAGAATAATTGGAGTCTCGTGAAAGAGATGCCAATAAGCATATGGATAGTCTAATATCTATAAAATAAACCGGGGGTATAGGCCGGAGACTAGTCACTATTAGAGCATAGGTAAATCCATGATAGAGTAGTTATTTTGTTTTAGAAAATGCGAAGGAAGTGATTCAATTCAGGATTTGAAGTTTACGAGTTTAAAATTTTAATCCTTTAAAATATTGTTATTACATTATTAATTTATTTGGACTAACGCTATTAAATTTGGCCGTACTCATAACCAAACTCTAGCTCCGCACTCGGGGGAGAGATGGAGATCAGATAGGGAGAACTGTTGTAGGACCAAAGGGCATCGACACCACTCATAGTAGGTCAATTCCAATATAGGCTAGCTACGACCCGCAAGCAGTAAAACCGACCATCAAAGTGTAAGCTGTACAATTAGCATGAATGCTAATAACATACTATGACAAAATGCAAGTACACTTTTCACAAGTGTGCGAATGAGAGATCCATAAATGGCAGAACAAGAGAGTCGTCTAGCAAAAAACGAATGTACGTACGATACCTTGACTCTTACTCTCTTTTTCTTTCTTCAAATATACCTTATTAGTCCGCAGGTTTTTATCATTTTTATCGTGGAACTACAAGGACAGATAGCTCATAGGGCACACATTCCTTTGGCGGTGGTTATGAACTATCTTTTCTATTTGTGATTTATAACCTGTGGCTGTAATTATATAGTTATTCAACCAGTGATATTTGACACACACACACATATATCTATATATATAGAGTTCAAATATAATTAGCGTCAAATTAATTTTAAGTGTATTTTATATGTGTTTACCCTTAAAAAAGGATAATAATTGAATTTATACATGGTTTTAAGGATATGTGGACTAATTCAATGCAAGTGATTAATAGCGTTAAATGAGAAAATTAAAGATGAAATAAATGATCGAACCAGTAGTAAGACCAAGTTCAAGCTCGGTTATGATTCAAACAATTAGCCTGCTTTCGATTCGGAGCCAAACACTATGAAAAGCAATGAACAAAACTAAGAACTAAGAATAATCTTTAGAAGCAGGAGAAACAAATATATATTGCCTTGATATGCGTGTTAAAATGTGATGTGTGGCCAAAATACTATATTTTTAGTACATCACTCGCCTTACATGTTATTAGTTTAGTGGTTAATTGTGTGACGTTTGAGCAAAATTGTATTATTTATTATGTAGGAACATCGGAAGAAATAGTTGAATGAAAGTTGCACAAAAAGAGGACAAAAAAAATGCAAGAAAAAAGCGCAAAAGCATCAAGTACCCAAACTGTGCTATTCATAACAGTATGCAAAACTACAATACTAGAATTCATAACCAATAATAAAAATAGGAAGAAGGATTTTCTCCAACCCCTAATATCTTTAGTTGTTAATCTACTACTTTAATTTATTAGTTAATTAGATATAAGAATCTTAATATTTATTAACTTAGGAATTGTTTTGAGCTTATCTTCTTAGTGATAGTAAACAGTTGTAGCTAAACCTTAGTTCTCTGTGGGATTCGACTTCGGACTTTTAGACCGGATTATATTTGCAGTGGTCGCTTATCCTTTTTAGGACTAGAGTTGGTGTGATAAAATTTTGGCGCCGTTGCCGGGGAACTAATGGTGTAGCTATAGGTATAAATATTGCTAGGTTTCAAGTTTGAACTTTTATTTTGTTTTCTTGTATTTGATTTTTTTATTTTTGTTTTACTTGTTGATTTTAGAAACATGGCATCTTGGAATTATGAGAGTTTGGATGTTGGTAATTCTACTTTTGACCCTCCTTATGCATATTGTGGAGAAAATCACCCATGGCAAAATTATCAAAATATTCCCGAGAGTGAGTTATGTGCACCAACTCAATCTTATGTGTGGAATGTGTGTGATATGTGTGGTGGTCAAGATCGTTACTTTCATGGTTGTGCTTATATTTCTTATCCTCCCCCAACCCCTTACTCTGATAGTTCTACTTTTTCTGGTAAAGTTAATAGGAACAAAGAACCCCAGAAAGCTGACCTGAATGAGATCAAAGATATGTTAAAGTGTTTATGGATCAAAGTAATGAGAAACAACTGCAAATGCAAAGGCTATGGGATACTATCCAAAGGCAAGAGGCAACTATTCATAACCTGGAGGCACAAGTGAGTCAATTGGTTGAAGCATTTAATGCTCAACAAGCTAATATTGTGGATAGTAGCCAAAAAGAGCATGCATTAGAGGCAGAAATTGAGGTGCTAATAGAGGAGGTCAGAGTAAAACACCAACAATCTATCAAACTAGAATTTGAGGATGAAGATGTTATAAAAGAGATACTAGAGTCAACCAAGGACATTGGTGATACATATTTAGTTGACTCTAGTGTCATTGGTGTTGAGGATGTAAACAGTCCCAATGTTCATGTAGTTGAGCGCATTGCTCCACACTCCAAGCATTTTTTCACATTGTGTGTGGATGGAAATCGGGGTACTCATTAGTCTCGATTTTACCTGTATACAGATAGTCCCCTCGTTTCTCAGAGAGTAGGTTTGCTGAAACGATAGGAAACGACAGATGCTTCTCCTGTTCCTTCTTCCGTATGTTACGACGAAGGAGCCGAAACCTCCCATCAGTCAAGTTGTTTTGACTTCAGACACATGTCAATCATCGGCTCGTTGCCCCCGAATGCAAAGCGTCGCCAACATTCCTATAAAAGCTTCCATCCTTCGCTTTTTTTCTACTCTTCAACCAAGTGTTCTTTTTCTACTCTTCAACCAAGCTTTTACCTTTGAGTTTTCTAGTTATCTTCAACTTTTTTTAAACCTTCATACCTTCATCTTTTGATCTTCAAATATTCATAATAGTTCTTAGATTCTTTCCCAAATCTTCCTAAATTCTTCATATCTCGTTGTTCAGCCTTCAAACTTGTTCTTCCAAACCTCTATTCTTCTTCTTCAAATCTTCAAATTTTACCAGCCAACAATGGCTAAAACTTCCAAGTCAGTTCCCCAATGGACTACCTCTTTATCTTCCCAACCCTCCACTAGTACTGAGGCGGTCGATCCTGAGATAGTTGTCCTCGAGGAGGCTGCTCCTGATGTGGCTGCCACCGAGTCGGCAGCCGCCGATCCGGCTCCTGAGCCCCCTTTGAAAATGTTTATTCTCAGAGGTTGCTCTATTGCAAATGACATCAAGGTTGAGAAACCCTCATCCAAGCAGGACCGGGGTGAAGGATCATCATGGTACATATGCTCTGTGACCGAAGACGTCCTTCCCGCGGTCCGACAGGACTGTAATTGGGGAGGTAAGGAGGGGTACTTAAGTGTTTACACTTACCCCTATACGCTGGGCCCTGTGGACCAGGTTATTTTGGACTTTTGCAATAGGTACTAGGTGTGCCTCAAAAAATCCACCCTGCCCTATGGCGGATCGTGATCCTCCTCCGTTTACTTTCTGAATAAGACCGAGTCTCGTCGGTTCACCATCAATCATTTACTCCATACAGTCCCCGAATCTTTCGAGGGGGATTGATTAAGCTTACTCGCTGGGCTAGCAAAGCCCCCTTTTTGAGTATTGATGAAGATCGAGACTGGACCTGGCAGGGACGCTTCGTTCGGGTGAAGACCGAAGATTTGATCCCTCCTGAGTTCATGCCATTCCCTGAGAAGTGGAATGCGTCTCGTAAGTATATCTTCTCCTTAAGCGCCAAATTTCTTTCATTTTCCTCCCTTTCATTCACTCTTGTGATTGTGTAGCTGTTCCTCGGGTTCCAAATGTGCTCCCCCTACTTAAGGAGTGGATCAAAGGCATCTGCAATTAGATGTCATACTCTGAGTGCTCATGGTGCAAGTTGTTGAGGGGCCGATGGGAGGCCCATTCTCATGGTAAGGTTTCCCTTCAATCAATTGTTATCGTGTCTTTTAACCCACAAC
Organism: Nicotiana obtusifolia; assembly: GCA_002018475.1. NCBI lineage: Eukaryota > Viridiplantae > Streptophyta > Magnoliopsida > Solanales > Solanaceae > Nicotiana > Nicotiana obtusifolia. Next base: position 7,994 of record MCJB01000151.1, read on the forward strand.
ATACTGACTTTCCCTCTTTTCTTTTATAAGTTTTCCTAAGACCACCGAGCTTAGGCCTTTGGAAGGGGACGAGGATGTATCCTTGCCCGTGATCCCTCTGTTTTGGGACAGCTCGGGGTTGCCACGGGGGAAAATAAGAAAAGGAAGAGAAAACCTTCGGGCTCCTCGATCCCTGAGGCGAAACCAAAGAAGAGGCTGGCTCGCAAGCCCAGGAAGAGGTCTAGCTCTCGGGTGCCAGACTCCGATTCTCTTCTCTATCTCAGGGACGATCCGGAAGAAGACCTCATTTTCGTCGCCCACGGAACGACCTTTCCCGGGGAGCAGGAGGCATCCGACGGGGAGACTCGTGAGGCCGACCTCCCTCAAACTCGAGAGGTCGATATGGAGACCCCGGGTGAGACTCCCCAGGATGTCGGCTCCACTCCAAAAGAAGCGCCCAATATAATTAAAATTGCGGGGACGCCCTCCTACACCGAGTTCATGCTCAAGGAGGCCCAACCAGGAAAGGTGAAGTCCAATGAAGGGATCCATAGCGCGGATGATCTCCTTCACTCCTTTTTTGATGGTGTGGACTTGTCCACTTTAGAAGAGTTTTCCAGGCTAGGTGACCTGGAAGTCCCGAGGAAGGATACATCGTCGGAAGCTGGTGGGTCGAGTTCGAGCCCAAAATTGATTAATCAGTTTCCTGCTCTGAGTGTGGACCCCGATCGCAAGAGATTGGTTATCTTCATTGTTCCAGAGGATGCCCGGGTTTCATCTGCTCCCGTGGGAGTAGCTAGTTACCTCAGATGCCCGGTGACCGAGGAGGACCAGGCAAAAATGAACGAGGTGGATGTGTCGTGTCTTTTCAATGAGGCGCAACAGGTGTTGAACCGAGTAAGGCGTCAATACATCTTTTGGAATATTATTTTAGGTTTGGGTATTTCTCAAGATTGTCTTTGTTTTGCAGGCCTCGGTACTTCATCATGAAAGCTTCATCCGATATCGTGTCGAGGTCAACCAGCTTGAGCTTGAGCTTGAGCTTAAGGAGCAGGCTTAGAATAGGGATGCGTACAAGCTCCTTGGCGAGCAACAAGACGGTGTCATTAAGGACCTTCATGCCATCCTGGATAGGGCTCAGAAAGAAGCATCGATCCTGAGGAGGGAGCATGCCGACTTAGTTGAAAAGGTAAAGGTCTTTGAAGGTAGAAACAAGGAACTAGTCGTAGTGGCTAACGACAATACCTCGCAGGTCCAGCAGAAGATCGACCAACTACGAAAGGAGATGGACGAGATCCAAGTCATGGCCGATAAGTGGAAGAACAAGATGGATCTACTGACCATGAACAAGGAAACCACCCAGGCAAAGTTGTGTTCGACAGAAGTTCAACTTTGGGTGGCGAAGGAGAAAGCTGATAAACAGGCTCAACTAAATGAGGATCTCCGAGCACAGTTGGGCTCGATCATCGCAGATCTGGACGCCCTTGGTAAAGAGCTCGAAGCAACGAGGTCCAAGTTGGAGACAACCTTGGCCGATGCTGAAGAGATGGTGGCCCAATACAAGGCTGATGTCGAAGCAGCTGAGGCCCGCCTGAAGACCAATGCCGAATATGTGAGGCGCTATCTTGAAGGGAGACCCTCGAAGAGATCCATACGCGATGCTTCGACCCCTCTGCGAGATCGAGGAGGCAAAAAGACTTGAGGCCAAGGCAAAGAAACTAGCCGAACTCGAAGGTGAAGAGGGCTCTGAGGGTACCGAAGGCTCCAACAGCTCTGGCGACTAATCGGGCTCCGATAAAGATCAGGCATGAATGTCTTAGAATTTTTTTTCTTTTTTTGTGTTGTGTAGATATTTTTTGTTTATTTTGAGTCCGTTTTTGTTGGGCCTATGTAAAGATATTCCGAAATATATAAAAAAATTTCTTTTGGCAATTTCAATATTTTTAGCATCTTTTCACATTTCTGTTCTTTCAAATATTTCTAGTGCCTTAGCATAGAATCAAATGTAGTAACAAGTCGTTTGTTTTTCGGAGGTCCAAACAGAATCTGACCTCGATGCAATTTTTTATTTGCTCAAAGCTTTGAAAACTCGAAGTGACCTAAAGTTTTCTAAAAATGCTTAAGGGTTCTTAGACGATGCTTTTGTCGAGAGTAACCTATTGGCAAGTTTTGAATTTTCATTGAAGGCCTTACATTTTGATTACGGGCTTCGGACGCCTCCGAGCCGTTTTTTAGGGCAGCCGTAGCCTTTTAGGTTTAGGCACTATCTAATAGGATTTTGTGCCTCCGAGATTTGATAACCTGAGTTGCCCGAACTTATTTCGGACGACAGTCCCTGAGTGGGGGTAGCCCTTGAGCTCAAATAAGGGTAGCCCTTGGGCTTGATAGACCCCAGGTAGGGATAGCCCTTAGGCTCGATGCTTTAAGAGGCAAAAATATGTAATAGCAAGGTGGAAACTTTCTTTCGTTTTTGTGTGCAAAGTACAAGATCGAAAGCGTGTAAAAGCTTGTATTTTGGCTAAGGTGGCCTATGCGGGAACGGTTCACTTGACCGTTTGGCCCTTACAATAAATCCTAACCACCGAGCCTAGGCCGTTCAAGCATAAAGTTTCCTTCTTTCTTTGCTGAGAAGTTTGACCCAAGGGTGATGGCCCACAATATTCGAGGCCGATCTTGAGAGGGCTCGGATACTATTCATGAGACCATTGACTCCGATTTAAAACCGGTCTTTGATTTTATGTTAGGACGATTTACTGTTGCCTCGTTAAAAACCTTGCCGGAAACCCATTTGGGACAAAATCGGTTCAAGGGAAAAAGACTGCAACACGTGTTTTCAGACTTAATAGTCACATTCTCCTTTGGCTGTTGCTTGCAAGTGTTAGTCCGATTCATAATACTATAGAAAGGAAAACAAGCTCATACCTTAGTAGTAGTACCGCTTTAAGTGCGTCACATTTCAGTTGTTCGATAGATGTGCACCGTCTCCCGTTTTGAGTTTGTACGAGCCTTTACCGGTAATGTCGGTGACTCGATGATGTCCATTCCCCATTTCATGAATGGCCATGGGGATAAGACCGAATGAAGTAGCTCTCCGGGTTGATGGATCATCGGTGCGTGTCTTTGGTAGCCCTCGCATCTTCGTACAAAGTCCTTTGCATCTTTCTCCATGTCGATCCAGTAATAGTCGGCCCTGATTATCTTACGAACCAAAAATTCTACCCCCCAATGGTTTCCGCATGTGCCTTCGTAGACTTCTCTCAAAACATAGTTGGTATATCCCAGTCCCAAGCATATGGCAAGCGGGCTGTCGAACGTCCTTCTGAACAGAGTCCCTTCATATAGACTGAACCTCGCCACCTTCGTGCGTAGAGCTCCCGATTCTTTAGGATCTGGGGGAAACTTCCCAGTCTTCAAATGGTCCATGTATTTTGTTTATCCAATCCCAAGTTAAACTTGTTGAGTTTATTTCGGTGTGTCCTTCCTCAACTACCGATTTCATGAGTTGCAGGACCGTTCCTAAGCTGAATTCGTCCTCATCAACCGATGACCCCAAGTTAGCCAGAGAATTGGCCTCGCTATTCTGATCTCGGGGTGCGTGTTGTAGAGTCCAATCCTTGAATTGATGCAGTGTTACCTACAATTTGTCTAAATACCTTCGCATTCGTTCCTCCTTTACTTCGAACGTCCCATTGACTTGATTTACCACAAGGAGGGAGTCGCACTTGGCTTCGACCACCTCGCCCAAGGCCTTTAGCCAATTCGAGACAAGGAATCATGGCCTCATTCTCGGCCTCATTGTTAGTCTATTTCACAGTTCTAATAGACTGCCTAACTACGTTACCTATAGGCGGCTTCAACACGATGCCAAGTGCGGACCCTTTTGTGTTCGAGGCACCATCCGTAAAGAGGGTCCAGACCCTCGACGAAGTTCCTGAGGTTAACAACAATTCCTTTTCGACTTCCGGTATTAAGTCCGGCGTGAAGTCGGCCAAAATTTGTGATTTAATGGCAATTCGGGGTTGATATTCGATATCGTACCTGCTAATTTCTACGGTCCATTTGGCCAACCGGCGCGAGAGCTCAGGTTTGTACATAATGTTCCTTAGTGGTAAGAAGTTATGACACATATGGGGTGGCACTGAAAATACGACTTTAACTTTCCGGAGGCGTTTAGCAAAGTGAGCGCTATTTTTTCTAGGTGAGAATACCTTATTTCGGCCTCGCCTAGAGTTTTACTAACATAATAGATAGGAAATTACGTACCTTCCTCTTCCCGGACTAAGACTCCACTTACCGCTATCTCGGATACCGCTAAGTACAGGTACAACTGCTCATCCTCCTTCGGAGTATGGAGCAAAAGTGGACTCGAAAGGTACCATTTGAGTTCTTCCAAAGCTTGTTGGCATTCCGGAGTCCAAGAAAAGTTATTCTTCTTCTTCAATAATGAGAAGAACCGGTGGCTCTTATCGAAAAACCTCGATATGAACCGGCGCAAGGCCGCTACGAGCCCGGTTAGCCTCTGAACGGCCTTGACACTGTCCCCCACGATGATGTCTTCTATAGAGTTGAATTTATCAGGATTGATCTCAATCCCTCAGTTGGACACCATGAATCCAAGGAACTTCTCGGATTTGACCCCGAATGTGCATTTATCCGGGTTCAGCTTCATATTGTATTTCTTCAGTATGTCAAAGATTTCCTACAAATGTTTCATGTGCTTGAAGGGGCTTAACTGACATGTCGTCAATATAAACTTCCATTGATTTTCCTATTTATTCTTTGAACATGTGGTTTACTAGGCGTTGATAAGTGGCAATGGCAATTTTTTAGTCCAAACGACATTACTTTATAACAATAGGTGCCAAATTTATTAATAAAGAAAGTTTTTCTTGATCGCCCAGGTCCATCAGTATTTGGTTGTACCCGAAATAGGCATCGAGAAAGCTGAGTATCTCGTGCCCGGTCGTCGCATCGATCATGCGATCGATATTAGGCAAAGGAAAAGAGTCCTTGGGGCATGCCTTGTTCAAGTCTTTGTAATCTAAGCATATTCGTAATTTATTGCCCTTTTTAGGTACTACTACTACGTTACTCAACCAATCCGGGTACTTAACTTCCCTAATGGAACCTATTTTAAGGATTTTGAATACCTCGTCTTCGATGAATGCATGCTTGACTTCAGACTGAGGCCTCCTCTTATATTTAACCGGGTGGAACTTCAGGATCCAAGCTTAGCTTATGAGTGGTTATTTCTAGCGAGATCCCTGTCATACCAAGGTGGGACCAAGCGAAGCAATCTATGTTAGCTATAAGGAATTTAATGAGTTTTTTCCTGAGCTCGGGAGTTAACCTTGTGCCCAGGTATACCTTCTGATCGGGTAAGTGTTCGATAAATATGACTTGCTCCAGCTCCTCAACCATTGATTTGTGGCATCGAAATCGTCAGGGGTGATGAACGACCTAGGAACTCCCTAATCATCATCCTCGCCTGCTTCTTGCTTCTCTGATTCGGTCGGGGCCAGTTTCAGTGATTGCCATTTAGTTCATTCCTTCCTAACCGGCTCCGTGTTCTTTGATGTCGGGAGTGCGGACACCGGGATCACCTCATCGACCACGAACATTTCTTTTACGACTGGTTTCTCTCTATAAACTATCTTGATCCCTCCCGGTGTAGGGAATTTCAGTGCCTGGTGTAGTGACGAGGATAATTTCCTCATGTTGTGAATTCATGGCCTTCGGAATAGAGCATTATATCTAATATCCCCTTCAATCACATAGAACTTAGTTTGGTGAATGGTCCCCGCAGTGTTCACCGGCAAGGTTATCTCCCCTTTAGTAGTTTCGCACGCCAGGTTGAATCCGTTTAAAACCCGAAATGTATGCACTATTTGGTCTTGTAGACCTAACTGCTATACGACCCTCGATCTGATGATATTGACCGAGATACCTCGATCAATTAACACACGCTTAACTCGAGATTTATTTATGAGTACAGATATTACCAGTGCATCATATGCGGATGCACGATGCCTTCAGCGTCCTCATCATTGAAAGAGATGGTCCCTTCCGATATATAATCTCGGGTTCATTTTTCCCTTGTGATGGACACCTTAGTGCGCTGTAGCGTTGGTCCTTGGGGGACGTTTACTCCACCAATGATCATGTAAATGACGTGCTGAGGTTCCTCTTGTTCGGTCTGTTTTTTAGAGTTCTATTCCTGAAGTGATTTTGGGCTTAATCATTCAGAAATATCCGGAGGTGCCTGTTATTGAATAACTGGGCCACTTCTTCTCTTAGTTGTCTGCAGTCCTTGGCTTTGTGGCCATGAGTGCCATGATACTTACACACCAGCTTAGGGTCTCTTTAGGTAGGGTCGAACTGCAATGGCCAAGGCCACTTGGTATCTTTGATGTGCCTGATAGCAGATATGATGCCGGTAGCATCGACATTGAAGTTATATTCTGATAATCTCGGTACTTCCCTGGTCTCGAGTGGCCTGTTGAAAACGTTTTTACTCATGAGTCCTCGGCTATTATGGCCTCGATCGCTCCTTTTTTCATTTCTCGTAGGGTTACGCCCAGATCCGCTACCCCTTCGATCTCCGCTATACTATTGATACCGATCTATGTTCGGTCTTGGTTCATGATCGACGACTCTTTTAGACCTGTCGTTAGTTCTGATGGGATAAACTGACCTTGAGTGGGCCCCGAGCTGATCATGTTCGACTGTGATTTTCGATAGCTACCTGTTATGAACGTGGGCCTAAGTTACCGTCGGGTATTCTATCAAATTCTATTTCAGCTGCTGTGAACCCAAGGAGCTTTAGGGGTTGAGCCCTTGAGTGAATGCCTGAACCGCCCAATCCCTCGCAACCGGGGCAGGTCCATTCGTTCCATTTGAAACCTCGACATGAATTCTCTGAGCATTTAGTTATCTCTTTGTTTTACTTTGAAAAGGTCTGATTTTCTGGAACTTGATGGCCCCGGTGTGTGCTTTTACAAAGGCATCTGCAAGCATAGCAAATGAATCAATAGAATTAGGGGGTAAGTTGTGATACCATATCATTGCTCCTTTTGACAGGGTTTCTCCGAACTTTTTCAGCAAAACCGACTCGATTTCATCATCTTCTAAGTCGTTTCCCTTGATGGCACACGTGTAGGAGGTCACGTGTTCATTTGGAGCAGTGGTTCCATTATACTTCAGAATTTCGGGCATACGAAACTTCTTCGGGATTGGCTTCGGTGCCGCGCTCGGGGGAAAGGCTTTTGGATAAATTTTTTGGAGTCCAGGCCTTTCAATATCGAGGGTGCTCCTGGGATTTGATCAACGATGAAGTTATAGGTCTCCACTTGTTTGTCGTTGGCTTCAATCTTCTTCTCCCCCGATTCCACCCGCTTTGTCAGTTCCTCAAGCATCTTTAATATTTCGGGATTGGTCTCGGGCTCAACTTCCCCAGCCTTTCCGTGACTTGTTCGTTTCTTTGGGTGTTTTCTCGGGATGGTTCGGGCTCAACTCTGCTGGGGGCGCGGCTTTGGTTATGCAACTGGGCTATCGTCGCCTATTAAGCTTGTAACATTTCGAAGATCACCCCGTAGATTGATCTTGTCACCTTCGCCATCGTGCGTACCTCGAGCTGTTGATTGGGCTCCTCCGCGAATGCTGTTTTCAGGGTCGGTCGGCAGGTTTGCATCAATTGCCACATGTAAATTGGCATCGATTGGGTCCGCAACTGGGACTCTGATGGGGTCAACAGGAGGCACCTCTTTGCTAGGTGGTATTTTGTTGTTTTCGCCATGGTGGCCAGACTCAGCGTCAACGTTTAAGTGAGTAGATTGAGAGTTAGACATTCTTAGGTTCACCTGAAATTAAAATCTCAAAGAACAAGCGTAAAACAGAGTGTGTTATAGAAATTTATATCAAATTACCACTATTATCCTTAGCCCTACTGTGGGCACCAAACTGTTTACTCTTAAAAATGGATAATAATTGAATTTATACGCAGTTTTAAGGATATGTGGACTAATTCAATACAAGTGATTAATAGCGTTAAATGAGCAAATTAGAGATGGAATAAATGATCGAACTAGTAGTAACACCGAGTTCGGGCTTGGTTATGATCCAAACAATTAGCCTGCCTTCCATTCGGTGCCAAACACTTATGAAAAGTTATGAACAAAACTAAGAATTTAGAATAATCTTTAGAAGCAGAGGAAACAAATGTATATTGCCTTGATATCCGTGTTACAGTGTCCCTAATGAATAATCAACTTCCCCTTTATATAGTAGGGGAGTTTTATCCTAAGTATAATCCAAAGAAAGGCAAAAATCGTCCTTTTCGCTAATCACCGATTTATCGTTGATACGGGCGAGATTCACGCCGTGATATCCGGTTGGACACGGATATCACGATCCTTTATTAATCATGCATGGTCATTTGGTAATGCTCTCCAGGGTCTTGGAACTCGAACCGGACCTGGGGGCATGGTCTCGATGGCTCTGAGGGCAGGTGTTTTGCTCGGGCCTTGGTGCGAGAGGCTCCTGCTTCAATTTCGATTCCTTGCAGTCATGTCCTTGCTCTGTTTGCCTCACGGGGAAATCGGGGTACTCATTTGCCTCAGTTTTACCCGTATACAATGTGTTTTATTTATCAATGTATATTTCACATTCGTACTAATTAATTTTTGCAATGAAAACATGAGGAGAAAACACATGCTTGAATTTCTTATATTGTGATATTCTTTCTGTTAAATTGAAAATTTACCTAGTCAACAATTTAAACTATGTATATGATGTAACCACAAGAAAAGGAAAATGCAAACACTGGGAATTCTATAAGTGTAAATTTTGCTTCTTTTAATGTTTCCCTTTTGAGGTCGTGCTGTTAGAATTTTCTCTCCTGTTTTATTGAAAATTCTGATCTCAACTTATTGACTCTTTAAAAGAATATGTAAAAAGTCATTAACATATTGAAATTCTTATTCAATAGACAAATTCTTAAAACAGTACGTAAAGAGCCAGTAATTTTATTCGAATTGACAAATCTCAACTTATTGACTTATTCCTTTCGGTGATGATAGCAATTAAACGAAAAATATTAAAGTTTTAACAGCAAAACTAATATGAAAAAGTTAAATTAAACCAAAAAGAAATAATAAAAACAAACCCAACCGGTTTATTTGAATTCGAATTAGATTGCACGTTTTCAAAATTGAATAGGGAATTACCGAGTCCAAAATAATACAGAACCGAGATCCCAGAAACTGATTGGATGCATACCTCTACTGTTAATAACGACAGATATGGTGGTTGAAGCTGATAGAGAAGAATTATCTAGAAGGAGAAATCAAAGAAGACTAATAACTGCTCATTTCATTTCTGCAAAAGCTACATTATGTACAATAGGCTACAGTATTTGAACTAACTAACTGCTCTAATTAACTAACTTACTTCATTAAATCCTAACTAACTAACTATAGTTAACACTATTAAGCTTAACCACGGTTAGCTATCAGCTTATGACTTAGCTGCTGACCAACACTCCCCCTCAAGCTGATGACTGATACAAGTTCTTCAATCCCATCTTGTTCAGCAGAGCTCATGCTGAGCTTTTACCAGACCCTTCATAAGCAGGTCTGCTAGTTGATCTTCAGTGTGCACATACTCAGTTTTTAGCAAACCTTGACATAAATTTTCTCCCATAAAATGACAATCTATGTCAATGTGTTTTATTCTTCCATGAAAGATTGGATTAGCTGCTGTTTGAATTTTTGCTTTGCTATCACATACCAGGGTCACAGGCAACTCAACTTTAACTTCTAGTTCACTAAACAGTCTCACTAGTCAGGTAACCTCTAATGCACAGGATGCCATACTTCTAAACTCTGCTTCTGCTGAACTTCTAGAAATATTACTTTGCTTTTTAGACTTTCAGGATATCAATGCTTTGTCAAACTTCACCAATTACCTTGTGACTGATCTCCTTGTTTGTACACATGCCCCCAAGCCTAAATCACAGTAAGCAGTTAGATGACTTTATGATTCTGCAGGCATGAGCAATCCCAGACCATCCTCTTTTATGTATCTTACTACTCTCAGTGTTGCCTCCATATGAGAGCTTTTTGGACAGTGCATGTAATAACTAAGGACTTGAACCACAAAAGCAATGTCACGTCTTGTCATAGTGAGATGCAACAGTCTTCTAACTAGTTTTTGGTAGACACCAGGATTTTTAAGGACTTCATTTGTGTGAGCATCTTCAGTCTTGAAGCAATTTTCATATTCTACTGAGATTAGTTTCTGATTCAGCTCTAAAGGTGTTCCAGCTGGTTTTGCATCAGTCAGACATGATTTAGAGACTCACTCTAGTGCATATTTTCTCTGACACATGAGAACTCCTTTCTTGGACCTTGCAAACTCAATTCCTAGAAAGAATTTCAGCTCCCTTAGATCCTTCATTTTGAACTTTTTTTAAGGTCTGCTCTGGCTTCACATAGCAGCTGTTGATTATTTTCAGTGATCAAGCGATCATCCACATACACCAGTATGACTAATTTGTCATTGCCAGCGTTCTTTGTAAACAAAGAATAGTCATAATGACTTTTCTTAAAGCCCATATGGAGTAGAGCTTCAGTCAGCTACATATTACATTGTCTTGGGGCCTGTTTAAGTCCAATAAAAAATTATGGAGTTTGTAGACCTTCCTGTGAGTCTCCCCATGGCTAGCAAGCCCCTCAGGTATATGCATGAAGAATTCTTCAATTAGATTTCCATTGAGAAAACCATTATAAACATCCATTTGGAAAATCAACTACTGTTTAGAGGCTGCCAATGCAATGATAGATCCGACAGTAACTATCTTGGCCATAGGAGACAAGGTTTCACCATATTCCAAACCTTCTTTTTGATTGTACCCCTTAGCCACTAATCTGGCTTTGAAACTTTCTGCTTCCCCAGATGCTTTGTACTTAATTCTGTAGACCCACTTGCAGCCAATATGTGTCTTTCCAGGTGGTAGATCTACAATACTCCAAGTGTGATTATCTTCTAAGGCTACAATCTCCAGCTTTATAGCTTCCACCCATCTAGGATCAGCTGTAGCTTCTTGTAGGAAGTTGATTCTGAAAGAGCTGAGTAGACTGAGAGAGCTTGTCTGTATGTTGGAGAGATATGAGAATAGTCTGCGTAGGAGGATATGGGATAAGTACATCTTGAGCCTTTGGAGGTAGTAACATAATCTTGTAGCCGCAGAGGTGACTTGCTTGGTCTTGAGGATCTTATGCATTCTGCAAGAGACTCATCAATTTGTTGATAAGCCACAGGTATTTCATTACTAGAATAAGCATGTTGATCAAGAATAGCAGGGATGATAGAATCAGCATCAGTTGTGTCTGCTATAAAGCCAGGATCTCCTGGAAGTGACTCTGTAGATAGATGACCTGAACTAGTCTTAATGGAGTCTTCTGCTGTTGGTCTTAGATATGAAGTAGGACTTGTAGTGTTTAGATCAGGAGACAACAGATCCAAGACAGGAAAGGCATAATTTCCAGAAGCTGCAACATGCTTCAAGGGAAAAACAGTCTCATGAAATACAGCATTCATGTTTACCATAAAGGTTTTGGAGTGCAAACCATACAGTATATACCCCTTTTGAGTAGAAGATTAGCCTAAGAATACAGTAGGGAGTGCTCTATGTAAGAACTTATCCAATATTTTAGGATTTGTTACATAACACAAGCAACCAAATACCCTGAGATGAGACAAAGAAGGTGGATGCAAATACAACCTCTCAAAAGGTGACTTATATCCAATTACCTTAGAAGGTAGTCGATTGAGTTGGTACACTGCTGTAGAAACACACGCTCCCCAAAATCTTAGGGGCACAACTGCTTGAAACCTGCGAGATCTAGTCATTTCCAAAATATTTCTATGTTTTCTTTCTGCCACCCCATTCTGTTGGAGTGCGTAGACACATGTACTTTGATGTAAAATACTAAGACTGGATAATAGATGCTTAAACTCAGTACTAAAAAACTCACTTTCATTATCAGTTCTTAAAATTTTA
>MCJB01000152.1:0-16279 GCA_002018475.1 Nicotiana obtusifolia
ATTAAACACATTTAAATGTGACAAAAAATTCGTACCTTCACCCATGTGTAGGGCGTATAGCTGCTTCTTCAGGTACAATTTATTTGTCAGGGTTTTGGACATGTATAGGCTTTCCAACCTTGTCCAAATGCCATGTGCGGTGTCTTCATCAATGATGTTATTTACCACATCATCTGATAAGTGCAGCCTGATTGCACTAGCAGCCCTTTCATCCAAGTCAGCCCAATCCTCAGCTTTCACAGTAACAGGCTTTTTGGCATCAGCATCTAGTACCTTGTGTAATCCTTGTTGGATGAGCAGATCCCTCATCCTTCTTTGCCATGTTGAAAAACTGCTATCTCCGTTAAATTTTGCTACCTCGTACTTTACTCCGGACATTTTTGTTTTTCACCGAGTATAGTACTACAGATAGTGAATAGTATTTCTGTGAACGAGCAGAACCTGTGCTCTGATACCAGTTGTTGGGAATAAACCCCCCTACAGAAATAATATTCACAGTAATAAAAGCGGAATAATAACGTAGCACCGAGATACGGTAATTAACAAGAATAAAAGAGTGACAACGACACCAAGATTTTTACGTGGAAAACCCTTCTGAATAAGGGAAAAAACCACGGCCCGAGACGAGCAATTGATATCACTATAGTAAGGAATTTTACACTTTGTATATCCGAGTAAAACACTCCAAAGACCACAACAACGCTCAAAAGAAACAACCCTCTTTTGATATTCTCACCTCACTATAATATCGCTCACTCTCTATTTTTCCTCATAGACTTGTCTGTGAAACCTCACTCTTTCTTTCTCTCTTTGTTGGTGTGTAGAAATGAGAGTTGAAGCTCTCCTTTTATAGCCAAAGCCTCACTCTCCAAAGCCTACTATATTTGACAATTTGTACACACTTTTCCTTCTTTTTCTTCAATGTCAACAAAGTTGGCTACCAACCAAAGACATTCAACAAAGTTGGCTACCAACCAAAGACATTCAACAAGGTTGGCTACCAACCAAAGAAATTCAACAAAATTGGCTACCAACCAAAGAAATTCAACAAAGCACATGCCAATTACTTTCGCTTTTGAATGAGATGGAACTTATCATAATACAACCAACTCGTCTCAGCCTTAGGCCAATTTTAGCAGCGACTCTTTTGCTAATCAAAATTTCTACATAGTAAGCGTACTTTGTTTCTTTGTATTCTACATAGTAAGCTTACTTTGTTTCTTTGTTTAGCTTCCAGTGTTGTAAGGGATAACTTTTCACAATTTATGTCTCACATATTTATCCTTTCATCTTATGCTAGCTTTTCTAAAAGAATTTAAGTTACATGCAACTGATAGCAATCATTGTTTTACACCCTTTAATATAATTTGAAGTTATATATTATTTATTTTAGGTTATCAATTAATACAGTAAATAAGAGTTATTTTATACTCTTTCCGTTTCAATTTATGAAAATCTATTTTTTTTTTAGAGAGAAAATAAATAACACGAGGGCAAACATATATGTTACTTGGTGAATGCACAAAACTTGAACCCTTTTCTTGGGTTGGGGAGGGAGTTTTGGAGGAAACAATTGGAGGGTCAGACCCAACTTTACCTTGCTGGACCCAATAACAGACAGACATGGGTTCCAAAAGCCTTACAACTCCCAAATGGAAAGAAATTGATGATCCTCATCTCTCCACGCCTCCGTGTCTTAAGATAATAACAGTCAAAGATAGAGAGAAGAAACAAAATGGCGAGGGGAACTGAGGCATTTTTCACGGCCACACTTGTCATGTGGGTTGTCTCGGTATTATTCTTTATACTATTCGACAACCGCACCGAAATGCTGCCGATCGTTGCGGGCTTCATATTCTACCAATCAGCCAATTGGGTCATCCGCTATTTCCCATCCTCTCCTAACAATCCACTCTTCGTTAACACCTCTGTATCTCTGCTCCACTCCTCCACTACCTCTGTTTCGGTACTCTTCATTTTAGCCAATCAATGGATAATTATGACGTCATCAAGTGACGTAACTAGTAAGATGTTTGAGCACTCACAGCTTGTGGAGCACACTTGGCCATATGCATATCCAGCTTTGTGCTTCTCATGTGGTTATTTTGCTTATGACCAATTAGATATGCTTCTCTATAATCTATATACTAGCCCTTCCATTTTAGTGCATCATTTGTTGCTACTTGTCTGCTTCACACTTGCCTTGTACCGAAATGTCACGATTAATTACCTTATTCTGACTCTAATTTGTGAGCTGCATTCTGTGTTTTTACATTTGCGTAAAGTGCGGCGAATGGCTGGTTTTCGTGATTCGACAAGTAATTTTGTGAAGGTAGAATGGGTTCTTAATTTGACGAGTTTTCTTGTAGCAAGAGTTGGATGTCATGTTCTCATCACTGTGAAGTTGATTAGAGATGCTTCTAAGTTTGACAAGGGTGGTGTGGAGCTTCCCCTTGCACTTTTTGGTATGGTTGGGATGAACTTGCTTAATGCTTTCTTAGGAGTTGATCTCTTTAAAGCTTATAGAAGAGAGATGAATCCTCAGAGGAGTTACCAGAATCATCATGATTGACAATTCGTGAAAGAGAAATGATTGTTCTGACATTTCTCGTGTTCTATAAACTCGTGAACTCAACCGGCCATTTTTCTTCCTACTGGTTGAGAGAGTCCTCTTCACTTCATGCCACTAGTTCAAGATTTCGACGCTGGTAAGCTGCCAAATAAAAAGGACTCTCCTGAAGTCAAAGGTGGATTCGAGATATCTAAATTATTATTTGTACTTGTTTATTGAATTTTCCAGCACGTCTTAGGACAAAACTTCTCGTAACTTGTTGACTAGATTTGCAGTATACTTGGGTTTTGTTGGATTCTGAAGGGACTTGGCTGTATTTTCCCAAACATTATACAAGCAATATCTCTTAAAGGACAACGGTCAGCCTTTCAATTTTGTTCTATTTTTTTCTTAACAATTCCAGCGCTCGAGTAATTGATCTTGTACATTGTCATAGTTCGATAATTTTGTTCATTAGATGCTGTGGAAGAAGTAGACGAGTACATGTACATACAAAATGGAAGAAACTCCAGATATTAGGTTTTCTTAGTACGGTTTCTTTACTGAAGTACTCAACACGAACAAGATCTTATGTTCGATACCACCTGCTTAATCTCGGAATAGACTTATCTGTTTCCTTCGAATTTTACAATTTTGTAACCCATTTCTTCCATTTAATACATAGTGCTTATAATCAAGGCAGTGTTTCCTTGAAAAAAATTGCGAATACGGTTGCTTTATCAGTTCACCATTAACCAATATTTTCCTTTTCTCTAGCTAAGTTAGGTCTCACTTTGCGTTACCACATTTACTAGAGTCAAGAAGTGGATAAATTGGCTCATCTCACTTGGAAAGAATAGGTCCCAAAGCTACGAGAATTTTCTTAGGCATTATAAGCGGGCATTAAATTCCATGAATGTAGGTGTCATTTATTCTAACTGCTAGCTATATTTATAAGAAAAAGTTGTAAGTTTAAATCTTTTCCAAGGATTAGGAAATTAGTCTATCCAAATGGGCAATAAGACTTCAAGCTCTAAACCAACAAAATTTGATGCCTGCGATGAAATTATATCTGGAGAATGAAAGCTGCAACATTTCAAAGTACAATACAAGAAAATAACTGAGACAAGGGAATGTGTTTGTGGCACGGCTAAGGTACATTCTCATAGGAATAAATGAATAATAGCTGATAATCTCTCTCTTTCAATTAGAATATCACAATTAAGAAATCACTTACAAACAACAAAATCAGATACTAGTAACAGCCCCAGGAAGAAACTACACTCAGATGTGAAAAAAGGGAAAAAAACAAAGTGTGTAAGGGTTCAACATTTTCACAGTAAGAGGAAAAATGCCACAAGTATAAACACTGCATGAGATATTAGACCAAGGCCAAAGACTAGATTTGCTGAACTAGTATCGGGCGTAAAGCTTCCCTCTGGGTTGTTTGTGGTCAAAACCACAACTATCCAGTTATCATCGGAACCAATTCCAACACCACTAAACTTGGTATCATTGAGATAATTAGAGTACTGAGACTTCGTGTAGTTGGAAAGAACGAGGTCAGAGACAAGGTTGGGAACGCAAGCTGGCATTATCATTCCGTCCCTTGTGGTTGTGGCGTTCAAGTCGCATTTAGAAAGGAGTTTAGGAAATTCAGAGAACTGAGGTTCGGTGCCAGGTACAGTATTGGCACCTGTTGTGTTTGTACATGGTTGGTCTTTAAACTGGTCAGCCATTTCATCGGCAAGGCATTTTGCTTTGTCATTCTCGCGTAGAGCTGTCAAGTTTAGGGATGCCCTGTAGCTGTTAATACCTCGAAGAAGGTTGTCTTCCTCGTCTGCACCAAAGTGACAAACATGAAACACCCAAGTGCAGATGATAACCATATAAAAGACTAAGTAGACTCCCAATCGGGTATAAATCATAAGCTTGAAAGGATAAATTTAATAAAATGCACTCACAATATGGTGTGGGAAGTGAATCAAAAATTGAAACTTATGTTCATGAAATGTTACAAAATGTGGTGCATGTCATCTAGTTTTTTCCCTTACCCAAAAAAGAAGAAGGAATTCCAAACTGAAAAGAAATTTCAGCTAGAAGTTCCTTTCTACATTTCAATTCTTCAATCCATTTCTCAAAGAACATTAGCACACTCCGGTCTCCTCAGTCCGAGAGAGGTTCAGACTTGACTTGCTTGAGATACTGTTTAGTAAAAGGGCATTTTTGTCGAATGAATTTTTCAAATATCTCTGATCCTCCTTTAGTGGAAAATGGCAAAAGATTGCTATAAATGATCTACCATGATCTAAGCATATGGTTGATATAGATGATGAGAAGAACTGGCTTAAAAACCATTCCAATCAAAAACTGGCTCATATATAAGGCCTGATTATAGCTAAAGTTCGAGATCCTACAGATCAGATCTCGTCACTTATAAAGAGTTTAAGCTATTTCAGTTGAACCCAAGGGATTGCTCCCTCAATAGAATTAAGCTCATTTTGCTAGCCTAAGTTCTACAACTTCCAAAATAATGAAGTATCCTCATCGAGAATAAAATCACTTGCACTGAAGATGAAAATCCATCAACCTAAAGTAAGATTAGCTTTGGATTCAAGTCAGAAAACTTTTCCATTAGTCCGAATATTACCAGCACTAATTCATAAGACCAGGAAAAATCAGCCTCTCCCACCTGTTCTTTCACATTCCAATTTTGATATGCTAAAGGGGAGAGCTCAGTCAGTTATAAACTTATTTTTATCAGAATCATTTACCTAGGTAAAAATATCATGATTCTAAATTACTTACCAAAAAAATTGATAATTAAAAAAGGCCAGAGAACTAATCCCTAAAGCCCCTCCTAATGTAGGGCGAAAAATTTAAGCTAAAACAATCTGGTAGTACACTAAAAAGCCAGTGATTTGATAAGAATAACTAATTTCCAGAACCATTTTAAAGAATGACAGCATAAAAGCAGAGATCTGTCTCATCCATCAAATTTGGTAAGCAGATCTAACCCTAAATGATAATATATATACACACTTCAATAACTTAATTCTAACTCTTGCTCAAGAAAAGCTCAAAATGTTTGAAGTTTCCATCAATAAATTGGAATACATGAAACTCAAATGCACAATCAGGACACAACAACTCTACTGCTACTAGCAAGCAAGATAAATAATCAAAATTAAGTATCAAACAGCAATAAAAATCCAGATCTTTAACCCAAATGAAACAATAGAGCTAAAATTGAACAAACTCAACACTTCAAATACACAAGGAAAAAAAGATCCCATTTAGCAACTAAAAATTAAATCAAAACAAACAAAGATACAATGAAGCACAGATGATAATAAAAACAGAAACTTTGATGCAACATCAAGAATTCAACCAAAAAGCAAAAGAACTCAAATCTTCAAGTTAAACTGAACAACCCCAAATCTTCAAAATAGAAGTCACAACCCTATAAACTATCAAACAGCACAGATCTTAAATCCAAATGAAACAGTAGAGCTAAACTGAACAAGCTCAATACTCAAATGCACAAGAGAAAAGGAACCGCTTTAGCAATCAAAAATCAGAAAACAAAAACAATGTAAGATAAAATGAAGGACAAATGATAATAAAGTTAGTAACTTTGAGGCAAAATTAAGAATTCAGCAAAAATAAAAAGGTGTAGAATTTACCATCACATTTGACATTGGTGGAATGAAGAAGAAAAAGAAGAGAGATAAAAAGGTAACGTGGAAGAGACGCCATTTTTATTTCTGCTGAATTGATGTTCCTACTTGATTGAGTTTGAGCTTATTGGTGATTTTATAAGAAAGGCAAGAGGACATTATATATATGGGACCGAATACTGAATAGTATACCGAATTAGAAAGGGGCATTCCGGCACACGAGATTATTAATCTTTAATTAATACTCAAAAATTTCATTATAATATTTGCTAAATAATTATTAATATATGCTTTTTCAAAAAATATTTTCCACTCACTTATTTTTCACAAAATATACTTTCCTTCGTAGTAAATACACCCTTAATTAGTGAATTTTTTTCATCCACACCAACCAATTAAATTGATAGTATCTTTAGTACCACGTGCATGACATGAAAAGGAAAGGAAATATATATTATAAATTTTTAATGACAGTATTGCTTAAGTTGTGTATAAAATATTAGAATGTATGTTGAATGCAAAACAAAATTGTATGGTCTTGCATTCAGCTCAATACACTTAATTACCCTGCATCTTTTGTTCATGACCTCTCAATAATAATAATGACATGTTATGTAGCTCGTCTAAATATGAGATAGACTAAAAGATCCAAGAGTAGAGTTGAAAAAGTCTCAAAACAATAGGAGTATCATGTATATCACGTAAGCTAAGACGACTTATTCTAGCTTGCATCCCATTGCTAGATAAATTATGTTTATCAAGCTTGTGTTTGTCTAACAATAAATTATGTGATCTTTATATTGAATTGTGAAACTAATAATGTTGACTCACTGTTTAAGAAAAATATATAGCATCTCATTCTGTATATGGATTCCAGAACAGAAAAAAGAAAAGCATAGATAAGAATTTAATAGTGTATCTGAAGGTGCAACTGAGAGAAGAAAAGGACTGGACGTTAGGTGCAGAATATAACGAACGTTAAAAGGAACTAGCTATCACACTACCGACTATGACTCGTGGCCTGCAGCAACTCTAACAAACCGAAAGGTATACAATTTGGATTCAATCTTCGTTTATTTTTTTATATTTTATTTTAGCATAATACATTTTGTTTTTGGAAATCTAGATAGTGTAGCATTTAGAAATCCGTATTAAAACATTTGTCGTTCAAACATTTGTCTTTTCTATTTAGTTGTCCTGTATACTAAAAATATGTATTTCCAAATACTTATTATTTTAGAAAATTAATTATTTTTGCCCAACTTATCCTTAGCATTAAATTATTTTGGAATTATGAGGCAAAGTAAATAGACAAAGCTTAAAGAATTAATAAGGGGTAGATTAGTAAAAGTAATTTTCTATTTAATATGTATTTCTTAATAAGCGTGTAAAATTTCATCCTAACAATTAAATGGGAACAGGAGTAAACGGATAGAGATTATATATTAGGTATGACTAAAGGAAAAAAGGAGATTATATTAGGTAGGTTTGCATTTTCTTTTTTCTTTTCTTTTTTAATAAACTTTATAGATTAAAAATAAACAAACATGAGATCATCTCATGAAAGACAAAAGGTATGAAACAAGTAATTTTTTGCTAATTCCAAATTACATGGTTGGGCCCGATCATGACTTTGAGTTCCACGTACGCTTAACGGCCAACTATACTTTTAACTCACTAGCTTAAAATCTAAATTCTCTTTCTAATTGAGATAGACCTTTTATAACTTTCAGAAGAGGTAATCAAGTTTTAATGTTTTATTACTATTGTTTAATTAAAAAGAAAGTTCGATTGATTGAGGCAAATATTGATCATAAAGTAAAATGAATAAGAAAAATATTTTGATTTGAAATAACAATAGTATTGGCGCGCAGTCTTCCTTTCTATTGGTAGTAAGTTTTGTATGACTAATCGTTGTTTTTTTTCATTGTTGATCACCTTACTATCTTGTTGTTTTTATTCTGCTTTTATATGGCTTTTTGGTGCTGTCCCTTCTTTTCTATATTTTCATTCATGTGGTGCTTATGCTTTCCTGAGCCGAGGGTCTATTGAAAATAACCTCTCTATCCTCACAAGGTAGGGGTATGTATTGGTGAAAAAAAAATATGACACTTGGACTATCAACTAGGAGACAAGGCATGGTACGTGGAACATCGATATAGTGACAAGTGGTGTTCTTAATTAGATGAGTTAAAGAATGCGAAAAATGCACGGGAGAAACACCCACGAGGTTATACTGAGGAAAAAGCCGGACCTGACAACTGTAAAAGGAGAAACAGGAACGAAATAAATAAACGCTGTAAAGAAGGAAATATACACGAGCCTGTCATAAATAAGGAAGGAAAATCGGTACGATTTCAAGAAATCTTTAATCATAAATATTTTCATTACAGTTGTATATAGTAATGGGCTATCAAGGAAATTAATACCATTAGTGAGCCCGAATTAAGTAAGGGAACTGTTATAATTGTATGCTCTTGTATAAGGACTGAAATCTCATTTGTAATGGCATCGGAAAATCATTGAAATTTATGTAATCATTCTTTACTTTATTCTCAAAGTTCTAAACCATAATTTTGGGAGTGATTACCAATCTATTTCATATTTTCTTTGTCAATGATTTTCATTCCTTGATGTATTCTTCAAATTGTTGGGGAAAGTGAAGTAAATCTTGGTTATTAGTAACCCGATTTTTGTTTAGATATTGACTTTGACCGAGAAATCTATTTTTGGGTTAAACAAATTGGTTCCGTTGCCAGAAATCTGATAATCTGTTCACTTTCAAACTCCATTTTTTAACAACCAAGTATGTCAACCGTTAACGACAACAACCAGCTAAACTAACAAGGTGAAACTCCACTACACCACACAGCTACGGGATCCCCTCAGCAGTCCCCTGGAAGTTCACCTGAAAGGTCTGCTTCACGCGCTGATGATCAGCACGGAGACGACCAAATCGTGGAGTAGGATGCTCTAAAGCAATTGATTGCGAAACACGTGAATAATGCACTACAGGCTTTTGTTAGAGGATTACCCAATGCGGCGCAGACTCCTCCACCAGTTAATACAACGACTTTGGAGAACCCGTGTTCATGGCTTAATCATTCTGGAAGTGGAGAAATTCCTAATGAATCTCGTGATGGAGGTCAGGTACACCGAATAATTCTAATTTACACAGTTTAGTGCTAACTTTACAGAAACAGTTGAAGGAACAAAACGATCATATAGAGCAAATACCTGGCGTGCCCCCCGAGATCAAATGGGTAGATATTGACAAATATTCACAACAACCCCGGAAGCCAAGATCAGCACCTCTACCAATTCCCAAAAAATTTAAAATGCTTGATATTCCCAAATATGATGGAACAACTGACCCTCGAGATCACATAACTGTGTTCACTACCGGCGTGAAAGGCAATGATTTAACCAAGCAGAAAATTGAATCGGCTTTGGTTAAAAAGTTTAGCGAAACACTCACAAAGGGAGTGTTAACGTGGTATTCTCTTTTACCTAAAAATTCTATTGATTCATTTGTTGAGCTTGCAGATTCATTAATAAAAGCACATTCGGAAGCTCAAAAGTGACAAAAGGATGGAAGACATCTTTAAGGTTAAACAAGGGAGTACAGAATTGCTCAGAGAATTCATAGATAGATTCCAGCGGAAAGGATGATGGTGCCTCGAGTACCTGATAACCGAGAAGCTATGGCATTTGCGAGCAATTTGAACGAGAAAAGTTCGGACGCCACGAGGAGGCTGAAAGAAAGTTTGCAAAATTTCCTACAACAACTTGGAATGATGTGTACAATAGGTACAGTACGAAGCTGTTGGTAGAAGAACATACGGTCGCACAGCCAAGGGCAGATGAAAGGCCAGGTTCGAGACGTTCAGAATCAGAACGGAGGTCCAGTAAAAACAGGTACGAGCCATACATGGGACCTGCATGGTGAGACTCTCGATCTAAAAAGGAGAATGTACAATTTGATTCAAAATCAAGGCAAAAAGACGCGAGTTCTTCATCCAGGTTCAAAAAATAGCAGGATGCCCGAAGCAATGATTCCAATACTCAAGCAAGAATAGGGGATTACAGCTTTAACATCAGCACCTCCGAATTAGTGGCTGTTTAAAGAGGTATGATGGTAAGGTGTGATGGCCAAAAGAAATGAGATCAGATCCAAGCAAAAGAAATCCAGATTTCTGGTACGATTTTCATAATGATCATGGCCATAGAACAACAGATTGTAGGCTTTTACAAGGAGAGGTCGAACATTTACCGCATTTGCAGAAGGGGTCGTCAAGGATACAAGGTTCCAGGTGATAGACGCGGACATGGCCTATATATAATTCTAGGAAGACCGTGGATTCATGATATGGACGCTGTCCCATCCAAATTGCATCAAGTTATCAAACATCCTTCACAATGGGAAATCCGTCAAATCCGTGGAGATCAACAAGCTTCACGAAGTATCAACTCAGTGGTGATCGCAAGCACGGTAGTCAATGATGCAAATGCGAATAGCAATTACAAAATTCAGTTGAGGACACTGCTGCAAAAACCCCAACTGAAGACACGCAAGGACAGAGTGATGTTGACTCGAGACCCGATGTGATTCAAGAGCCAGAAAAAAATAAAAATATCAAAATAACTACCGAGGAGCTCAAAACTATAATATTATTTATCCACTGACCAGACAAAAAAGTTTACATCATAGCAAATTTGAGCCCAAAAATGAAAGGTAAGTTAATTAAATTTTTACATGCTAACGCAGATTGCTTTGCTTGATCGCACTCAGATAGGACAGGTATACCACCGGAGGTGATGACTCACAAGCTGAATGAGGATCCATTACACCCACCTGTCAAGCAGAAGAAAAGGAAGCAAGGGACCTTCAAAAATCAAGTGGTCCAGGATGAGGTACAAAATCTTTTAAAAATTAGTTCTACACGAGAGGTAAAGTACCCTGATTGGTTAGTTAATACCGTTATGGTTCCAAAAAAGAATGGAAAATGGTAATCTGCAAAGATTATACTAATTTAAATAAGGCTTGTCCTAAAGATTCATTTCCTTTACCGCATATAGATCAGTTAATTGATTCTACTGCAGGTCATGAACTTTTAAGTTTTTTAGATGCATATTCAGGATATAACCAAATAAAAATGGACCCTCTAGATGAATAAAAATTTTCATTTATCACAAACAGGGGGACTTATTGTTACAAAGTCATGCCATTGGCTTGAAAAATGCTAGAGCCACATATCAAAGATTGGTGACTAAAATATTTCAAGAACATCTGGGAAAAATCATAGAAGTCTACATAGACGATATGTTGGTCAAGTCAACACAGGCTGGGGATTATTTTCAATACTTGTCAGACATCTTTGAGATTCTCCGCAAGTACAATATGAAGTTAAAACAGAAAAAATGTGCTTTTGGCGTGGCTTCAGGAAAGTTTTTAGGTTTTCTTGTTTCTAACAGAGGTATCGAAGTGAATTCCTCAAAGATCAAAGCTATTGAGGAAATACCAGATATACTCACGAGCAAGAAAGAAGTGCAGAGATTAACAAGCACTCTAGAAGCTCTGGGGAGATTTATATCAAAGTCATCAGAAAAAAGTTTTAAATTCTTTAAGTGCAAAAAAAAAAAAGCAAAATCAGTTTGAATTGACTGGCGAGTGTCAACAAGCTCTCAAGGACCTAAAGTCGTATCTATCAAATATGCCTTTGTTAGCCAAACTAAAAGGCGATGAAAGATTGCTCATTTACCTCGCTGTGTCAGACGTAGCAGTAAGTGCAGTGTTGGTGTGAGAAGATAAAGGTAAACAATCCCCAATTGACTGGCGAGTGTCACCTAGAAAAGCTTGCTTTAGCATTAATTATGCCATCTAGGAAGTTACGACCTTACTTTCAATGTCATCCTATTTCAGTTATAACTGCTTTTCCCCTAAGAAACATACTGCATAAATAGAAATTATCAGGTAGATTAGCTAAATGGGCAATAGAACTCAATGAGTATGATATCATATATCAGCTTAGAACTACAATAAAATCGCAAGTGTTAGCAGATTTTATAGCGAATTTTAGCACGAATTTAGTTCTTGAGGCAGAGAAGGAACTACAGGTGTTTTACCAGAGCTAATTTGGGGAATTGGACCCTATTTACTAACGGTTCCTCAAATGTTAAAGGAGCAGGTTTAGGAATTATTTTAATTCCACCCTCAGGTGAAGTCATAAGACAAGCAATAAAATGTTATCCAATCACTAACAATGAGGCAGAGTATGAAGCTATGATTGCAGGCTTCAAATTGGCACGAGAACTTGGTATCGAACAAATTGTGATAAAAAGTGACTCACAACTGGTGGTTAATCAAATGCAGGGGACTTACGTGGCAAGAGAGACGCGAATGCAGCAATACCTGAAAATGGTAGGAGAATTGCTTAGACAATTTCAAACATGAAAAGTCGTGCAAATACCCAGGAAGGAAAACACAGAAGCAGACGCGTTAGTATATCTCGCGTCTGTCACAGATGTAACAAATGCGGAACATGCCATTATGATACATTTTTTTCATTTAACACTCGATCAAACCAAGAGTAAGGTAAATTTCAATAATTTAACTTGGGTTGGAGAAATGAATTTGTGAACTTTTTGTAGTATGGTATCATGTATGAAGATAAGAAGAAATCACAATTGCTACAGCTAAAAGCTGCCAGGTACTGCTTAAGTTGTGGAAATTTATATCGTAAAATATTTGGTAGACCTTTAGCATGGTGCCTCGGCCCATCACAAATGGAGTATTTAATGAGAGAAGTACATGAGGGGCATTGCGGAAATCACGCCGGGAGAAGATCGTTGGTGAAAATATTAATAAGGGAAGGATATTATTGGCCAAAAATGGAAGAAGAAGCAGAAAACTTTATAGCTAGGTGCTATAAATGTTAACGATATGCCAATAACATGCACCGACTGGCAGAGCTGTTGCATTCAGTTATTTCACCATGGTCCTTCATGAAATGGGGCATGGACATCGTAGGTCATTGCCTCAAGATAAAGGAAAGGTACAGTTTCTATTAGTTTTAACAGATTATTTCTTAAAATAGGTAGAAGCAGGTGCTTTTAAACAGGAGCCAGAAAAAGAAGTCAGGGATTTCATTTAGCGAATGTTATATGCCCATGTGGAGCTCCAAAGAAGAGTGTATGTGACAATGGTCCACAATTCATAGGCGCAAAAATCACAGAATTCTTCCAAAGTTGGCAGATTAAATGAATTACATCCGCACTTTATCACCGTGCGGCCAACGAACAAGCTGAATGGACAAATAAAGTTATCATCAATAACTTAAAGAAGAGATTGGAAGAATCAAAAGGCAAATGGCCAGAGGTATTACCAGGGGTGCTATGGGCTTATCGAACAATAGAAAAAACTAGTCGGGTAAGACTCTATTTTCACTTGTATACGGTGCACAAGCTTTGATTCCGGTGGAGATAGGTGAACCAAGTACGAGGTACACGCATGACACTGAAGAGGCAAATAAGGAAGAGCAAAGGGTAAATTTGGATTTGTTAGAAGAAAGGAGAGAAGTAGCATTAATTCGAATGGCGATTTAAAAACAGATGATTGAACAATGTTATAACAGGAAAGCTAATTTGAGGTATTTCAAGATTGGAGACTTCTTCCTCAAAAAGGTGTTCCGGTCAACAAAAGCGGAAAATGCAGGAAAATTAAGTCCAAATTGGAAAGGCCCATATAGGGTTCGAGGCATCGCTGGAAAAGGAGCATACGAGTTGGAAACCATGGATGGCAAGGTATTATTGTCGAACTAGAATGCAGTCCATTTGAAGAAGTATTACTTCTAAACGAGGATAATACCCACAGTCAGGTATCATGCAAGTTCGATTTTATTTTGTTCTTTTGAATTTCACTAACCATTTTAGATGATAAGCAAAAAGTTAGCCCGTACCAAATGATGATATTAGACCCAAAAGACAGGCGGAATACTGAATTATTTCCAGTCTAGGTTACAACTTTTTTGATAGGAAAAGAGTTATGCAATCATCATCTAAGAAATTATCTCCGAGTTCTGTTTGTATTTTCCTTTTTAGGGAAAGGACCAAAAGAAAGGAGGTGATCCAGTGTTCGAGATTTCATACTTCAAATGCTCCAACTCTGGGGGGACTATGCATTTAGAAGATTACACAAGGAAGGAAAATGTATACCATGGGCATAGTTCAGCCTGCATCAAAACCTTGAAGAAATCCTTGAAATATTTTCAAAGGAGTTCGAACTTGCAAAAAGGATGCAAGATATCCCATGAGCTTCTTGGTTAAGGCCATAAATTTAGTCGCGAGAAAATAGACCTGAATTCGTAACCTGCTACAATGAAAGCAGTTGTGGAAGTGTTGTATGAACAGTTATGAAAATGAGGGTACAAAATTTATTCATTTGAGAGTTAAAAAAAAAACCTCGAATTATTTCTCTTTTCATATCTACTTCATGTTTCATATATTTGCACCAATTTAAAGATGAGACGTCATCTCCATCAATGTCGTTAATATAAAAAGGCCCTTTTTTATAAAAACCCGTGTATATCGAAGTCACGGTCTGTTAAAGCACTTTAAGTGCAAGTGTAAGCTCAAATGTTAAAAGGGCAAAAAGCATAATATACGACAGAAGCAATAAAGTATAACCCCAACGAACATGGGCGCTATTTATATCATAACCCCAAAAAAGACAGGGGCGGCAAAGCCTTCCAAAAGTTGTCCAAAAAATACAAGGGAGTTCCAACTAGAAACCAACAACAAACATTTTCAACAGATAAAGTCTAGAAATAGGAAAAGCTAAGGAGCATCATCAACGGGAGAAGAAGGATCAGCTTGGGGAGAAGAGGGTTGAACATCAGCTTCACCAGGAGCAAGTTCATCTCCATCACCCTTAGAACCTTCATCTTCGGGTGTGGAAAAAAATTGACGTTGCTAAGTCTATTCAATTGTTTCCTTGGCTTTAGCAATCTCAGAATTAAGTTCAAAACCTTCCTGGCTGGCTTCAGTTAAAGTCTCGAGGTGAGTGTTCAAAAAAGCCCAACTAACATCCAGTAATGACTTATCCTCGAGGGCTTCATAATCCTTCTCCCACTGTTCAATTTCAGCTTTCAACTCTTCCTTTTCTACTTCCGAGGCTTCATAATATGTCTTCAAAAGAGCAAGAGAACTTTCCAAGAACTGAATCCTGTAGAGGCGCGGGGATCTTCTTGAGCTTGAGTAAGCATCTGAACCAGTTCACCCGCGTAAACCTCTTTTTGATTAAGGAGCTCTTTCAAACTCCTTATCTTTTTAGTAGCCTTGAAAAGTTGTTCAGCAAACGAGAATTTCAGTCTATCCTTATCTTTCTCAACTTGACTAGAAGAAGCTTTTAGAACCTCTAACTCAGTGGATACCATTCTCATTTGTTGTTCCAAAGCTCCTTTCTCCTCTGCAAGAACGTCCTTTTCCAAGTGAAGACCTTCAAATTATTCTCTCCAGTTATCAGCCTCGGTACGCAATTCAAATAATTGTTGGTCAGTCCAAGAGATCCTTTTCATAAGCTCAATGCTTATCAAATTAATCTACAAAAAAGGCAAAAGAAGAAGAACTATGAATGAGAAAAAGGAAAGAAGAAAATGTAGGTAAATATATACCTTAAGAGAAGAATGAATAATGTCATTCACTAAGGTCAAGGAATTGTGACCCTCCAACTTCTTCTTCTCCAAGGGTCCTAACAACGGCTTCAGCCACACATCAACTTGTCCAGACTTCCTCAACAAATTTCCACTCTCGGGGATTTCAATTATAACTTTTTTTTCATTTTCCGGTTGCTGTTACAAGGCTCAGCTTCTACATAAGGAGTAGCAGCGAGAGCAACCATTGGGGTAACACCAGCTAAAGACACAGGGGGGTTAACAGTAGGTAAACTGGAATGGAAGCAAGTGGCAATTCTTCAGAAAAGGCCCGAGGCCTTCTTCACCCTCAAAGCCATGGGCGAATAACCTTTTAACAGGACTTGGGGGGGGGGGGG
>MCJB01000153.1:0-14322 GCA_002018475.1 Nicotiana obtusifolia
GCTTTCCAGCTTCTTTGGTGTTCTCCTCTTCTTCATGAATTCCATCAGGTAGTTCTCCTTCTTCTGACTGGTCTGCCCATAACCTTCCTGTAATTTGCTCTGGTAGCCTGTTTGCTGTTGCTTCTGTCATTGCCCTTGACTCTCCCTGTGTGGTATTGAGTGGCTTTTGGCTTGTATTTTGGTTGCTTTTATGAAAGCTTTCTTTAACCCATTGTGATGTGGATTCCCTCTTTTTTTCTTCCATTTTGTTGGCTGCTGTATCTGTTATTGCTTTATCTGTGTTGGTATTTTTGCTACTGGATGGTGTTGTTCTCCTGCTGCTGGATTCAGCTGCTTCTTGTGGTATCTGAATTGTTTGGTTGTCCTTTGGCATTGATGCTTTTTCTGATATTCTGTTTTTTGCTCTGCTGGCCAAAGGGGCTGTGTGAAGTGTTTTAACTGCTTCCTGATTTTCTTCTCTGCTACCCATCATTGCTATGCCATTGTCCAGGATTTCAGAATCAATTGCATTCAACTCTTTCACAATCTGAACTTCTTCCCCAGCAGCTGTTGCTCTTGCATTTCCGGAATTGTGAAAGTTTCCTGATGCAGTCTTGTTCAGCATTGATGCATCAGTGCGTTCAGTTCCTTGTTGCTCCATGTACAGCTTCCCATTTCCTTTGTCTGTTTTCTGTTTCAGCTTAGTAAGTTCTTTTGTGACCACAGTGTGCATTACTCTGTTTGTTGCTCTGCTGTCTGCTGTGTGAATTGCAATTTTGTTAACTGTTTCCTGGCTTCCTTCTTTGTTACCCATCACTGCTATGTTGTTTTTCAGATTTCCAGAGTCGGGTGCATTCATTTCCTTTGCAATCTGAGTTGTTCTTTCTTCTTTGCCTGACATTGTTTATCCTGCTTCATTAATCCCTCCTTGTGATTATCAGTCGTTTTATCATTGCTTTCAGCAAGTGCATCAAAGTTATTGGTTACCAGGATCTGCTGAGACTGCCTTTCCAAAGTGTGATTCTGTTTTCCAACTTTAGTGCGAGTATCCTTATTATTTTGTCTATTATCCTTCACTTCTTTCCATTGCGGGCCAATATTACCAACAACCTTTCCGCTTGATAGGATCATCAGTGGGTCTTTCCCTGCTACATCTTTCCCCTTTGATTTCCGGAGATCAACCTGTCTTTGTTCTTCAGCATTGTTTGCAATCAAGATTTCCGGATGAGCTTTCCAACATTCTGCCTTTTCATGTCCTTGAATTCTGCATTGTGTGCAGTATTTTGGAAGGTAGTCATACTGCACTTTGATCCATTCGGTTCTGGTTTCCCCCGTCGATTCATTTTCAATGTCCAGCCTGACTTTTTGGGGCAATTCCGCTAATAGATCCACCAAAACTTTAACTCTTGCACAGCTTGGTCTTGTCTTATTCATTGTGGCTGCATCCAAATGTAATGGTTTTCCAATTGCCGAGGCTAAGGAAAAGAGGCATTCTTTGACATAGAAGGTGGGAAGCAGATATGGGAAAGAAATCCAAGCCATGGCCATTGACGTTTCTTCTCCGGACTTGAACTTTGTGTCGTATATGAACTATCGCATCTGATATTCATGTCCATTTTTTGCTTTGAGGTAGTAGGTGCTTTTGGAAGTGATTTTTATGAAATCTTCCCACAATGTTAGTCTGATGAGCACATGTTTTTCTCTGAAGAAGCCAATGTTGCACTCTCCTTTAATTCCACACTGCAGTGGTATAGTTTTCCTCAGCTCTTTTATGTCTGGCCACCCATACGAGAACTTTCCCAGTACCGCAAATTGCAGGCCTTCAATGATATTCATCCTAGAGACCTCCGCTTCCGTGTATTTGAGAATTGGTTGTCCATGCATGTAGGTTACTTTCTTGATCGGAATCGGCTCTATTGTTTTGCTAGGGCTTTTTTCTGCACAGTTGTTTATAGTTGTTGGTATGAGGATTTTCGAGTAATCAAGTGTTTTGGGGGTGGGTGAGTTGGGATTTTGTGATTGGAGTGTGTTTTGTGAAGGCCGGCCAGCCTGGGAGTCATCGGCCGGCGTCGCCATTGAAGGCGTTCTTCGAGCTTCCTCCGTGTTCTCTCTTTCTATCTCCTTAGGTCACCGGAGTTTGTATTTGCTCTGTGGGTATTTTGTATGAGTTGGGTATGAGAAGTGGTGGCCAGCCTAGGAGCCTCGTCGGCCGGCGTCGGTGTCGTCGCTGACGACGAAGCTCGTTGTCGCCTTTTCTTTGTCTAAGTCGCCAGACTTTCTCTTTCTATCTCTAGTTGCTTGACCGTGTCAATCGTTCATTAGGCCAAGCCTTTTATGCTTCCAAACGTTTGACTTTAACTTGTCCAATTTTGGTGTGATTCAAAATTTAACTTGTTTCCTTGTTTGATCGAATAATTTGCAAGAACATCGTTATCTTGAGGGTCGTTCGTATAGTGTAGGTACTCCTTGATTTCATCAAGAAGGTAAGTAGACTAGTTCGTACTTGTTGTCTTGATAATTCATAGAGCGTCTTGCTTCTATCTTTTGTTTTCTTGTTTCCGCATTTAATATTGCATCAGTTCGTATCAGAGTCTGGAACGGGTTTGTTTCTACAATCTCAATCATGTTTTTCGTGCCTTAGTTTAGGTTCTTTCGATAATTTTGTTTCTGACAACAAAAAAAAAAAGAGAGAAGAAAAACGTGAGGAAAAAAAGAAGAAGAAAGAAAACCGAAAATTATTGTTGATTGAAGTTATTAAATCATCTAGGGATTGAAGTCTTGAAGATTGATTGTTAGACAAACATTCTTGAACCGATTCTTGAAGTTCTTGATCTTAGAAATCGATAATCTTGAAATCTTGAAACTCTAGTTGAAATATTGAAGGTGCACGATTGAATCTTGAAAAATCTTGAAGTTCTTGAACATCAAAGTTGTTGTTTTTGAAGGTATACACGTGTAACTCAAGAATCTTGAATTTCTTGGAGTTAAAGTTGTAGTTCTCGAAGAGTTTTACGTTGTTCTTGAAGAGGGTTTTCAATCCTCAAACGTTCTTGCCAAGTCTTCCTTGAATTTTTGAAGTTCTTGAACAATAATTTGATAGTTTTTGGAAGTCTTGTAAACGTGTAAAGAGAGAGAGGGCCGAAATTGGGAGAGAAAGGAGCAAAATAGGAAACTCTAAGATGATCTGGGTGAAAGGGCTTCCTTTCAAGATTGCCTTCTTTATGTGAAGAGTCTGGAAGGCAAAATTGCCGCTAGATGACCTCATGAAAAGATGGGGTAACCAAATGCCTTCAAGATGTTGGTGTTGCACTAAGCCAAAGGAAGAAACCTTGGTGCATCTCTTCTTCACTTCCATCACTGCAACCATGGTATGGAAATACTTTCTACAAAGAGCAGGAATAGCACTCGATGGACTAACCTTCCATCAAGCAATAACAAAATTTTGGACGGCACAAACAGTCCACGGGCTCAAAGCAGTGCTACAGGCAGTTCCTTCCTGCATTGTATGGGAACTCAGGAAAAGAAGGAATAGTTGTAAACATGGGGAAACAGTCTCAGCTAGTAGAGTTATCTATCAAGTCTCCACAGCATTACAAGCACTAGTTAAAATCAGAAAGCAAGGAATTAATGACCCACACAAATGGCAAGATCTTCTACACCTGCTGGAAAACTACACTCCAAGACTAAAATTCAATAAAGTTATATGGGAATTTCCCATGCAAGGATGAATAAAAGCCAACACTGATGGAGCATCAAAAGGAAACCCTGGAAGAAGCTCAATAGGATTTTGTTTGAGAAATGAAACAGGGGAGCTACTATATGCACTTGGCACAGAAATCCCAAAAGGGACAAACGCAATAGCAGCAGCAACAGCCATTGCTGAAGCTCTAAGCTACTGCAGATCACAAGGATTTTCTCACATATGGTTACAAACAGATTCAATGCTATTAAACAACATCATTAATGGGAGTTGGAAATCACCCTGGTGCATAGCTAATCGAGTAGAAGAGATATTCCAATTAAAAGAATCCCTCACACTAAAAGTAACACACACATACTGGGAAGGGAATAAGCTGGCTGATCATCTAGAAAATTATGCACTGGAACTTGGAAGAATTGAGTGCTATCACTTCTGCCAACTAGACTCACTAGGCAAAAGGATCTGAATGCAGATAAAACACAATGCCCATACATAAGAGTGAAGATAGCAAAATAACAAGTAGCACACAGTGTCAATACACATCAGGACATGCCCTCAACAAAGAGATCAAGGATGAACAGAGAGGGATGAAATCCTAGTATCACAGTAGAAAAATAAGCTCACTCGGAGGTCTTTCTAACAGCTTTTCTATTATGTGCAGGAAGGATGAGGAACAGGCTGGAACAAATCACTTCCAGCAGCTCCAGCAGCATACAATAACAATCAAAAGACAATCTCAGCAGCACCAGCATCAACAGTTCATCGGAATTGCATCAATACTTCAGAGAGGAATAAAATACTGGTATCACAGTAGGAACACAACTCCTCTTGCAGATCATTCTAACAGTTTTTATGTTGTGTCCAGGAAGGAGGAGAAACAAGAAGAAACAGATCAATATCAGCAGCACCAACAGCATACCATAATAAGCAAAGAACAATTTCAGAAGTACCAGCATCAGCAGTCCATCAGAACTGCAACAATAGTCAACAGCACACTGTCATCACTAATATGCTTGGACAAACCTGCATGCATCCTCACTGATCAAACCAAGGATCTGAAACAAGCAGCACAGATCAAACAGCAAAATACCTTAGCTATTTTGCTGATGCTTAGCAAGAAAGAGGAGGATAAGCACAGAAAAACATGGAAACAAACAGCACAACAATGCCAACAGAATCAGCAAAATAACCTGCTGGTATTACTACTTCTGAGGAACTGGAGAACAGAAAGAATCAGAAAAGGATTGCCACAACAGGGTCAGCAGCTTCAGCAGCCTACTTGTCCACTGACACAGTTAAACAACACAGCAAGAAGCTACAAGGGTGAAGAAAAGCAACTTGCATCGAAGGAATCAAGGGAGAAACTGCTAGTTCTGCTGAAAAAGGGCACAGCAAGATCACAGCAGCAACAAGCTCACATCAGAACTCAGTCACACATTAACAAGGCTCTTTATTGCAGGCTATCTGTTAGCAGGACCAAAACTGCAGACACATATCCTGCTCAAAATCAGAAAAACAGAAATGCAGCCCAAACAACTGCATTTCAGAAGTGCTATAAGGAGGAGGTGCAGTACAGAGAAATCATTAGACAATTCATGACACAGCAGTGCCAGCAGCACCAATATATTAGCCCACTGTCAACAAGGACACTGATGCCATCAGGAATGGGGAGATGCAAACAGTTGCTAGGAATGCAGTGGCCAACAGCTTACCAGTGCAGCACAAGCATAATAGCAAAGAAACACCACAGCAGTTGCAAGCAGGAGCAGATTGCCACTTCTCTGGAAGCCAATCTCACACTAACAATCTTATTATCTTGCAGGGTACATCTGGATGATTTAACAGGAAGGAGACAGAAGCAGAACAATGCAAACAGTATACACTGGCTTACAATGATGCATGACACACAAAGATACATCAACTGGCTAGCTACTAACAGGAAACAGGAGGTGCAACATGGAAAAAACAGAAAAACAAGAGCTGAACAGAGCCACCAGCATACACCTGATCACACAGAGGCAAATGATGCCAGCCAAGGCAAAGAGAAGACATACGCAACACAGTCACAACAAAAAGCAGCAAAGCACCAGCAGCAACAAGAAGTCACCAGCTACCTGTAAAGAATGGAAAGCAGGAACACATCAGTGCAAGACAATCAAAGAACACAGCAGCAGCAGAATAACATCATGGCCTATTTCAGAAGACATCACAACTTTGCCAAAACAGACCAACACAGATGCTCAAAGCAGAAATCCAGCAGGTCATAATCTCATTCCTCAAATGCAGCACTCAATCACATACAAATACCAAGAGCAGAATCATCACATTGAATACAGCAATACCTTCAACAATGCAAATGGCTGGATAAGGTCCCGATTATTGATACAAATGGAAGGTGTGGTATCAGTACTCTCAGTACTCAATCTCTTGCATTTCTATCAATCATCATGGAACTTATCAGCCAGCACACACTACAGTGATCACATCTGCACACAATCACAATGTATCAGCAATGGGAGCAAGCTACAGATAAACTCACATAACAGTCAGCCAACAAAAGCAGCACACAGCAGACAACAATCCCCCAACTCAACATCACACAGGGCAGAGCAGAAGCAACAGAATCAACAAACAATGCCATAATTAGCAAAGGCACTCAACTATAAGAAAAACACAAGAAGAAAGGAGGATCAACAGCAACGTCCAGAAGTCAGCAAACACAACAAGCAAAGAAAAACAACACCACCAACAAGCTCAATCTCCAGAACTGATTTGAACATCAAAAACAATCAACAAGCTCAGAGCATCAAAAGCAACACTCACCAACAAACTCAATCCACAGCACTGAACAGAATCAACAGCAACAATAGCAGCCTGGAAGAGGTCCAGACAATAGCATAGAATTCATCAAAAGCACTTACAAAAACTGCAAGCACTACAGCACCACAAAGAAGCACTACAGCACTACATTCACACCAATCTATCATCAGCATCAGCAACGTCATCACTGAGAAGCAGCTCCAACAGACAGCAGAGAAGCAGCTCCAACAGTCAGCATATAGCAGTAGCAGCTTTGACACTAGCGACCACAAACAAGCACAACCAACAGCTCCACCAACACAACAGTGCAGCCACAAGAAACACATGGATGGATATCTTCAACTTGGCTTTCCCTTTATCAAGAGTCAAAGCAAATTTGAAGATAACTCACGCTCTTTTGCTATCTTTTTGCAAAATCCTGACAACATTGTTATCTGTCAGAGGTACATAGGGGAGATCAAATCTCACATCCATTTAGTCATAATAGGAACACATGTACTTTTTTGTATAGTTGACCTAGGAAAATCTCTACATACGACTGTCTACTACAAAATGGGCAATCGTCACTCTACCATAGGTCTAACCTCTCACTACTACCTAGGTACTTATAGTCAACACTTTAAGATGACCATAAGTACATGTACTTACTTTTGGGAGGTAAGGTCCATGTCCCCCTCCGCTTTGTATATTTTTTCCAAGTAATAAAAACTCTATTTAACCAAAAAAATAAAAAATAGGAAACCCTAATTCTAGTACAAGAAGGAAACAACTCCCAATCCAAAGGGGAGAAGTTTCAAGAAGTTGAAAACCTAGTTAGACAAGGATAAGGAGAGGGGGGCCGAATTTGGGTTGGAAAAGGAGAAGGGGGGGGGCGAATTTCCTAAGAGTGGAGGAGAGAGAATTGATCTTCTCCAAACAAGAGTAGGAAAGCCTCTAAAATTTTCTTCATTCTTGTATTTCGAAATTCTTTCTTAATTACACTAATTATAATTAGTAATTCTTAGGTAATTTCCAACATAAGTAATTACTAATCTTTGAGGTTTTGGTGGAAGGAACATAGAGTATGAGTTTGATGAGTATGCTGAGCATTATGAGGACTTCCAACCAATTTTACCAAATCGAGGGGGCCGAGACCATGTCCGAGACAGTGGTTTGAACAGCGTCAAGGTTACTATCACTACTTTCAAAGGAACTAGTGATCCTGATCGATTTTTAGAATGGAAGCGTCAAGTTGAGCGGATATTTGAAATTAATGATATGTCTGAGGAGAAGAAGGCTACATATGCCATTGCTGCTTTCGAGTCCTATGCTTCTACTTGGTGGGAGCCTGAGAAAAGATCCAGAGTTAGACATAACTAGCCTGCACGCATAACCTGGGTGGAATTGAAGCAAATAATGACTTGTAAATATGTGAACCCACGGCACAAGCAAGAACAGTTACGGAAGTTGTATGATTTGAAACAATGGTTGAATTCCGTGGAAGAATACTATGATGACTTTGAGAAGATTCGTCTATCACTTGACATGGAAGACGAAGAAGAAGAAGAGGCTATCATCCGATTCAAGAGTGGGTTGAATAATGATATCTCCAAACAGTTGAGGCTACATGTGTTCATTGCTCTTCATGATGTGTTCTTAGCTGCCATTGAAGCCGAAAAGATGATTAAAGAAAGCCGGGCAGCTCGATATAGAGAGGGTTTCGATTTCACTATCATATGTCGAAACAAAGAGTGGAAGACGCCGAACACTGGGGGAGCAAGCCAAACCCGACAGCCTATAGCAAGCCTAAGAAGCTAGCCCAAGCCGCGGCACCTGCGGTTGAACCTAAGGGGTCCGGAGGTAATTCTAAGACGCAACTCAATTCTCCTAGTGCATCTTCTTTTCAGTGTCACAAATGCAAAGGCTATGGACATTTCGCTAAGGATTGTCCAACACGAAGGACCATGTATTCTTGATGATGGTATTGTGTGTGAAGAAGATAGTGAAGAGGAGATTGAGGAAGATAAGGGGGCGGAATTGGTTGAGTGCGGCGAAGGAGAGTTAGAAGATGAGGGTGTGAATATGTTCTTAGTGGTATGTAGGAACTTGAGCATTATTATCATACAGGAGGAAGGAGATGTGCAGCGTGAGAACTTGTTTCTGTTACGACCCAGGCCGGAGGGCCGCGACTGGCACCCGGACCCTACTTGCCGAGTGCCGACGTACCTGTAATCACACTTCTCTTATTGTCTATAAGGACCGACGAGGCTAGTATAAATAACAAACAATAATCATAATCAGCTTAAACTTTCCGATAATGACATGTGCATACATATATAATATGGCCAACAAGGCTGCAATGCAAAAACTATACAACAAAAATACATTTGCCGAAAAGGCAATCTCACTATACATAAGTCAACCCCTTGTCCATGAACCTCTACAACAAGACGAATAATGCAACCTGTGTCGGAACAGGGCCCTGACATGCCCATAATGCCTATAACAAAATGCATACCAAGACCACGGCAAGTTCAGAGGATGGATCTCGCCAATATCCGCTGAACTGGGCAGCCTATTAATGTGGAGGAGCCTCGTCTATATGTCTGTCCGGACCTGCAGCACGACATGCAGCGTCCACAAATAAAAGGACGTCAGTACGAATAAAGTACTAAGTATGTAAGATAGGAAAGCATAATATAAGAATAGTAATATGCGTCGGGGTAGGAAACATACAACCTGTACCATCTGAATGCCTCTGAGGGCGACTAACCATGAAATGCCTGATGTGCATATACATATACACATATCCTTTTTTTAAAATCATCATATATATATACACACCTCTGTGGGCCTCTTCATCCTCATATACATACGCCTCTGTGGGCCTCATCCTCATCATACCCAACTGATCAGTGGTTGCACAATAGGTGCCATACCCGGCCGACTATAGCGCGGCTCGGTAGAGTAAAATAGGTAATGCATGCTGGACTCATAGAAATCACACTTTCTGAACCTTTCAAAGAGATGTAAGGTCGAAGAAATAACCCACATCAATCCTCGCATAAGTGGGGAAACAACACAAGCGGCTCCTAGCTTCTAAGAGTAGAGTATCTTTTTAGGGCTCGTTCATTGCATTATGTATAATCAGAGTTGTGCAAAAGAAAGAAAGGGAATACACTAGAATGTTCTGTCTAGTGTATGTATAATCAAAGTCGTGCCCGAAGGGTATGTAGTACTATCCGCAAGTGGTCCGTATGTTCTGTCTCTGAACGGGAATTCACTAGAATGTCATCAATGAATACAATCACGAACACATCAAGATAAGGCCTGAATACGGTATTCATGAGATCCATAAAAGCTGCCGGGTCATTTGCTAGCCCGAACGACATCACACCAAGAATTCGAAATGCCCATATCTTGTCCGAAAGGCTGTTTTTGGAATATCCTTCTCCTTGACCCTCACCTGGAAATACTCTAAAATCCTTGGAAGGGGGTATTTATTATTTATAGTAACCTTATTCAACTGTCGATAATCAATACACATCCTCAACGACCCGTCTTTCTTTCCGACAAACAAGACCAGCACCCCAAGGCAAAGTGCTAGGCCTAATGAAGCCCTTATCCAGCAAGTCCTTCAACTGCACTTTCAACTCTCGCAACTCTGCCGGGGCCATTCTGTATGGAGGGATAGAAATCGGGTGAGTGTCGGGCAACACATCAATGCCAAACTCAATCTCCCTTTCAGGAGGAGGACGTGGAAGTTCATCTGGAAAAACATCTGGAAATTCATTGACTACGGGAATTGATTATAGAGTGGGCGGTTTCGTCTCTGCATCCATAATGCGAATGAGATGATAAATGTACCCCTTTGAGATCATCTTCCTTGCCTTAAGATAGGAAATAAACCTACCTTTCTGCGAAACAATATTCCCCTTCCATTCAATGATGGGTTCACTAGGAAATTGAAATCTAACCATCTTCGTATGACAATCAACATTTGCATAGCATAAGGCCAACCAGTCCATCCCCATTATCACGTCGAAATCAACCATCGCTAACTCAAATAAATTCCCGAGGTTTGACCACTACAAATCATCATGGTGCAACCTCTATAGACCCTCCTAACAACCACGGAATCTCCTATTGGAGTAGATACCGCAAATGGTTTACTTATTAATTCTGGTTCGACCCCAAACTTATCAGCCACAAGGGGTGTAACATATGATAATGTAGATCTCGGATCAATCAACACATATACATCATAAGAAAATACAGATAGTATACCTGTAACAACATCTGGGGATGACTCGAGATCCTGTCGACCTGCTAGAGCATAAATTCGATTTTGAGTACCACTCGGACTCGGCACTATGCCTCTACCCCTACCATGACCTGTCGACTGCTGGAAACCCCGTGCCGAAGGTCGGACTGATGAGGAAGAACCAAACGCAGACCCCATCAGCTGAGCCATACCATCACTTCCTCTATTAGGACAATCTCGCCTTATGTGGCCAGGCTGTCCACAAGAATAGCATATATCGGAACCTCGACGACATAGCCCAAAATGAGCCTTGCTGCACTGATCACCACATGGTGTTAGTGGTCTCGTCTGACTGGTATCCCTGTGATGTTGTGAGCCTGATGCCTACGAACTCTGATCTGGACCCGAATAGGTAAGTCATTCGTATCGAGGTCTCTGAAACTGTGGAGGGGCACTAGCTACAGGTGGCACCGAACTCCTCGAAGACTGGGGCCTGACACTACCTCTGAAGTCACCAGAATACCCTGCAAATCTCGTCCTCTTATGCTGGCCCCTTTCCTGCTCCCTATCTGCCTTCTTGGGGTTTGACCCGGTAAACACTAGAGGATCCAGATTAATAAAATCTAGAACTATGGCACTAGCCGGTCTATCAGCAGCACCGATATTCTGCATCTGAGTTTGAGAGGCTACCAAGCTAGTCAACAACTATACCGCAGTCCGCAAGTCCTGGTCTGTAGTACTAGATAGAGGAACTGGAGATGCTGGGTGGCTCCTAATGTCTTCTGGGGAAGGCGGAGTGGACGAGGTCCGAGACGGCATCTCACTCTGAGGCTCACTTTGGCCTTCTCCAGCTTGGGGCACCTGACTGGTACCCTCTCCCGCATCTATACCAAGCCGTCTACTAGTTGTTTGCTTCCTAGTCGAAGGCATCGTTGTAGGAAAACAAAGCGAATGTTAGGGACGAACACTTACGACTCAACTCTACGCACGATCTAGATTTAGGAAGAAGGTAACAACCCTAAATGTCAGGCATCCTCTTGATTATAAATGTGGCGCGCTACACACCCATAATATAGACTCTACTAGACACAGCTCATAGACAACCCCTAGGACACGACCTGCTCTGATACCAAGTTTTGTCACGACCCAAGCCGAAGGGCCGCGACTGGCACCCGGACCTACTTGCCGAGTGCCGACGTACCTGTCATCACACTTCTCTTATTGTCTATAAGGACCGACGAGGCAAGTATAAATAACAAATAATAATCATAATCAACTTAAACTTTCCGATAATGACATGTGCATATGGCCAACAAGGCTGCAATGCAAAAACTATACCACAAAAATGCATTTGCCGACAAGGCAATCTCACTATACATAAGTCAACCTCTTGTCTATGAGCCTCTACAGGAAGACGAATAATGCAACCTATGTCGAAACAGGGCCACGACATGCCCATAATGCCTATAACAAAATGCATACCAAGACCACGGCAAGTCCGGAGGATGGATCTCGCCAATATCCGATGGACCTCTTGCCTATGAGCCTCGTCTATATGTCTGTCCGGACCTGCAGCACGACATGCAACGTCCACAAATAAAAGGACGTCAGTACGAATAAAGTAATGAGTACGTAAAACAGGAAAACATAATATAAGAATAGTAATATGCGTCGGGGTAGGAAACATACAACCTGTACCATCTGAATGTCTCTGAGGGCGACTAACCATGAAATGCCTGATGTGCATATGCATATACATATATCCTTTTTATTAAAATCATCATATATATATATATATACACACCTCTGTGGGAATCTTCATCCTCATATACATACGCCTCTGTGGGCCTCATCCTCATCATACCCAACTAATCAGTGGTTGCACAATAGGTGCCACACCCGGCCGACTATAGCGCGGCTCGGTAGAGTAAAATAGCTGTCGACTATAGCGCGACTAAGTAGACTAAAACATATACATATATATAGTTGCACAATAGGTGCCATACCCGGCCGACTATAGCGCGGCTCGGTAGAGTAAAATAGGTAATGCATGCTGGACTCATAGAAATCATACTTTCTGAACCTTTCAAAGAGATGCAAGGTCGAAGAAATAACCCACATCAATCCTCCCATAAGAGGGGAAACAACACAAGCGCTCCTAGATTTTAAGAGTAGAGCATCTTTTGAGGGTTCGTTCATTGCATTAAGTATAATCAGAGTCGTGCAAAAGAAAGAAAGGGACGGTCTGACATTGGTATATACTGCACCAATTTCAAGCTATGCAGCTGTCATACTCCTTAGTCTAGAATAAAAGAAACGGTTCGATCGTTACCCTCTAAGCGTTATAGTTATCATTAACCAAAATCCTAAATTTATATGGTGTTTGTCCACACCCTTCTTCCTCCAAAAACTGCACAAAAGTAATAGTAAAACATGCAGTCCAACACCAACCTAAAACAACCACAGCCCAGTCCATTATCAGTAATTAATCTTGAACCCACGGCTCCCGTTCACCATCCCATGAGTTCTTACATACATAGAATGAATTATCAAGAATTCCCAGGAGGAAGAATGTATGAAAGAGAGCAGCGACTTACCTTGCATGTTGGATAACTCAGCCTTCTTCCTTGGTTCTTCAACCTCTTGGTGTTGGATATGCGGTCCACATTTGTGCTTTGCGGTTCGCATATCTAGCTATGCGACACCTTTGTTCTTTTCTTAAATTTAAACTATTTTTCGGGTTCTTGGGTCCTCATATGTAAACTATTTCACGGTGTATTCTAATGTACGAATTTACGGGTTGTAACACGGGTGCTATGTTGCTCCGGGCTAGCATTAATGGTGGTATGGCACCCCGGGGAATCCTCATGGTCCTGACATTTTGAGCATCTCCGTCCCTCAAATCGTTTTGGCGAGCTAACTCCACGAACTGCTAAGGTCTAACGGTGGAACCGTCACTAGTTCCTTCTCCGGCATGCTTCTAATTGCTAGAGGATCTTTCAATGTTCTCCACTCGGGTGCTAATTGCCGTTACTTCGGCCAAGAGGTCGGCCAAAGTAATGTCAATCACAACTTTTTCTCCTTTCGTAGCCATGTACCTGCAAAAGAAACAAGACTAGAGAATGTGTTAAGGTTAGTTAGAAATACTCTCTCTCACTTTTTGAATGACTCTCAGGTTCACTCAAATTTTCGGGTAGGATTTCACACTTTCTTCAAATTGGCTTCCTCCAATTGACCAAGTTCCTTAGCGACCTTTCAAGTTCACAAATTCAATAGTTTTCTTCAGGGTGAGTGAAGTTATGTGACTCGATAGGCGGACAAATTTTTAAGTGAGCACAAGAAGCCAAGAATTATCTACGAAAGTGAAAATTCTGAGTTTTAGCACGA
This sequence comes from Nicotiana obtusifolia, assembly GCA_002018475.1. Lineage (NCBI taxonomy): Eukaryota > Viridiplantae > Streptophyta > Magnoliopsida > Solanales > Solanaceae > Nicotiana > Nicotiana obtusifolia. Next base: position 14,130 of record MCJB01000153.1, read on the forward strand.
GATCCTACAAGCTCAAAAATTAGTAATTACTTAAGTAGGAAATTACCTAAGAATTACTAATTAGAAATAATGTAGTCCAAGAAGTAAGGAAATTTAGGAAGTAAGGAAATTGCAGAGGCTTTCCTATTCTAGTTCAGAGAAGACCAAATCTCTCTCCTCCTCTTCAGTGGAATTTCGCCTCCCCCCCCCCCCC
>MCJB01000154.1:0-20670 GCA_002018475.1 Nicotiana obtusifolia
GGTCCATGTCACATCCACATGGAGCACATTCATCATCGCCGCAGCCACTAGGGTCACATCCACTGCCGTTGCTGCCACTCGGTTCACAGCAATCATCTACATGTCCCATTGCGGTACATACAGCAGGGCTCGCATCCATCTTCGTCGGGGATTCCATCTGTTACAGGCATTCCCCTGCGTGATCCTACCTCTGACCCCCCCACACCGTCCACACATGCCCCTGCTGATGATGACGAGAAGGTGCGTCGGGATGAGTATGGCAGGATCATTATAGTCCCTGAGGGTGACGGGTAAGAGTTATTAGTTATTTTTAATGTTTATTGTTTTCTACGGTTTTACTTACATATTAATGTGTGTTTTTTTTAATTACATTAAAGGTTTGACCCTTGTAATGTTACAACAAGGATAATCACCCAAGCAACACGACAGCTATATGATAGCGCTTATGCGTGTTGGAGTGAATTTCCATCCACACTTAAGGAGGCAATTTTCAATGACTTTAAGGTATAAATATTCTTTCAAGCAGTACAATTATTTGTATTTATTGATATTTCCATATAAGTACTATGATATTTCCATCTAAAACTTAACTTGTCAAATACAGAGCAAGTGTGTGTGGGAACAACGCTATAATGCGGAGGTTGTTGCCAACTNACTCCTACCTTAAATAAAAATATTATTATTAGTGCTTTTTTTTCATGTTATAGATAGATTTTTTTTTTATTTCAACAAAAGGGTATTTTCTTTTCATGTTATAATTTTTTTTTAAATTTTAACAAAAAATATACTTTATTTTGATGATATAGAAAAAGTATTTTCTGTTATTTCAACAAAATGAGTATTTTCTTTTCATGATGTAGAAAAAGTATTTTCTTTTATTACAATAAAATGATTGCTTTATTTTCATATTGTGGAAAGAGTACTTTCTTTTTCAACCAAAAAAGAGGATTTCCTTTATAGTTGTGGAGCATAAATTTCAACGTTATTTTGCGTAAAAGATAAAGCACAACATTAGTTCCTTTGGGTTTTTGTGAATTTTTAGAAGAATAATTAAATTGTTGAAGAAAATAGAGTCCTGAAAATGTAAGGTATTAGGGGAGGGGGAGAAAGGGGAGAGAGCAAGGAAACATGGGGACTTGGGAGAAGGGGTGAGGAGAGTACTATAAAAAAGTATTTTTCTAAAAAAATATTTTTCACTCTCTAACTAAAAACTAAAAAATATTTTTTGAAAAAAGTTTTCCGCTCACCAACCAAATAGGGAAAAATAAATGAGGAAATCATTCATTTTTTATGAAATTTTTTTTAAGGAAAATATTTTCCATGAAAAACACACCTTAAATTATATGCATGGATGAAATTATATAAAACTTTTTTACATTATCAGTATAGTTTAACTTGTGATAGTTATCACGATTATGAACTATTTTAGGAAGTTACAAATGAATGTTTATAATAAAATATTACTGTCATAATTATCTAATAAGTAATAGGTAACAGAGCATAAAACTTATACTTGTAACTTAAATACCATTTTTATTGCATCATATTTTAATGAGAGAAAATTTTGGGGTTGTGCGGTTCGTGAATAGGATAGAAAGAAGAAGAGGAAATCGTCTTAAATCTTAATTAATCAGCTATATTTCCTTTAGAGGAAGGCACCCCTTTTTCAAGGTTAGAGCTAGCTATTTTGCCTGTAGGAACTAAGTAATGAAGTTTGCAGTCTTTAAAATAACTTCAACTCTAATCTCAATTGTTGTTGTGCCATTTACGTGGAGGGTGCTAGAGTATTAGGTACGACTTACGAGGTTGAAGGAACTTTATTTTTGTTTAGACTCTATATTTATATTAAAATATTTTATTAAATATATATAAATATTTAATTACGAACTCAATCTAAATCGACCTATAAATTTAGTGACAAGTTCACAACCTATAAATTTTAGAATTGTTGAATGGCCTCGAAACAAATATTAAGAGGAAAAATGGTCAACTTGAAGTGCTTATCGTTAGAGATAAAGCATAGTGACCTTTAATTAACCCATTAACCGTTATCTTGTATTTCTGTGTGAGTGTAATTAACTTTTTGTTATGCGGTTTAAAAATACTTGTAGGAAGATCAGTTGGGATATTCTCATGGAATAAGTACGATTTTTTCCTTCATTTTTACCTAACCTTTACGTGGTATCAAAGCAGATAATGTTGAGTTCACTTATTTTTATCTCTCACTTAAAATAGTTAGTGGAACCCATCAAAAGATCTAGCTAGACTAATTGGATTATTGATTTCCTTGCTTAAAGTCATCTTATCTGTAGGCTAATGTTACTAATTCATCATCTAAGTCCAGTCTCTCAAGTAACGGTAAAACCTGGTTGTTTACAAAGGGCATTTAAAATATAAAAAAGTAAAAAAGAGTCAACACTATTATATATTTATAAAAAATAATTGTAACCTTATATAAACAGTGTAATTTTTTGGTGAAGGGAACAAATAAAACCACTTCCGCACCGACTCCTTCCTTGCTCTCAAGTTGATCTCTTTCAGCCCGTGATAATTTAGACGTAAAAAAGTCAAGAAGAGTCCACATCTATTATATATTTATAAGAAATAATTTTAACTTTATATAAACAGTATAATTTTTTTGTGAAGGGGAACAAATAAAACCCCTTTCATCACTGACTTCTTCCTTGCTCTCAAGTTGATCTCTTTCGGCCCGTGATAATTTAGACGTAACATCTTAAACTTTTGTTACGTCAAGGGCATGTTTGTTGAATGAAAAATATTTTCGAAAAAGAATTAATTGGATTTGGCAATTCCACTTTACTGTATTTGAATTACTGCATGAAAGAGAATTTTTCCTTTCCAAATTTTCATCCAGTGATGAAGTAGTTGCGCATGTCAGCTTAGGAGACTCATAATATATTTCTTGAACTTTACACTATCAATATCATTTAACCTATTATAACATATTAATTACTATTATTAATCTGCTATAACAAATTAATTACTATAACAATATAAAAAACTTACACTCTACTATAGTTTAACTTACTAGTTACTATAATAAATTAATTGCTTTTTTATTATGTTACCAATTAATATTTATTATAAATATTTAATGTAGTTGCCTTTTAGGTAAATATAAAAAAATTACACATAACTTACTCTCATTAGTAATTTATATCAAGTTAATACCTGGCCTAAATTTTCTCGGCCATGATCTAGGTTCACTACTAAAAATCAGGTAAAAAGCGACCGGAAAAAACGACCAAAGTTGGTCCCTATATGCCTAAAAGCGACCAAAGAGCGACCACAATGGTCTGGTCAGCATTTAGTTGGTCACTTTCCAATAGCGACCAATCTTGGTCGCCATATAGCGACCAACTTTGGTCGCCCAGTACAAAATACAAAAATTTAAAATCTGCTAAAAAGCGACCAACTTTGGTCGCTATTCAGTATTTTAAATTTTCTGTATTTCTGAATTAGCGACCAAAGTTGGTCGCTATTGGAGAAATACAGAAAATTAAAAATACTTAATAAGCGACCAAAGTTGGTCGCTATTGTGGTATTTTTAATTTTTTTTTTTGAAATTAGCGACCAACTTTGGTCGCTTATTCAGAAATACAGAAAATTTAAAATACTGAATAGCGACCAAAGTTGGTCGCTTTTTAGCAGATTTTAAATTTTTGTATTTTGTACTGGGCGACCAAAGTTGGTCGCTATATGGCGACCAAGATTGGTCGCTATTGGAAAGTGACCAACTAAATACTGACCAGACCATTGTGGTCGCTCTTTGGTCACTTTTAGGCATATAGGGACCAACTTTGGTCGCTTTTTCCGGTCGCTTTTTACCTGATTTTTAGTAGTGATTATCCCGGGGGGCAGATTGTGTTTACAATTTCAAACCCGTAAGTGGAGTTTTTGTGATAAGTGTGGTGGTGAAAATGGTCATTTGGACTAATTATTCTTATTTGTCGGTCCCTTCCCCGAACCCCCACTATGATGATTCTACGCTTGGATATGATAATTATAGGGATATGGAAGTTGAAGAAAGTGAGCATGACCAAAATGAAGAGTTCGAGCTCATGATGGAATGCCTACTTGAAGGAGGAAACAAAGAGTAAAATGCCTTGCTGGAGCTTTTTGAAACTAGTCTCCAAAATGATTTGGCGCTTTGAAGGTTGAATTCACAAATAAAAGAAATGCTTGAAGCTTTAGAGGTCCAAAAAGCCTCGGAATTGGATGATAGCCAAGAACCTTCCTTAGAGGTTAAAGCTGAAAATCCTTCTTTGGTGAAACAAACCAAGAAGAGCTCTCAAATGCTCAAAATGAGAGATCAACGCTCATGTTGGAGGCCATTATTGAAAATGAGGAGAAGCACAACTTGGAACTCGAGTACTTGAAACAAATACTAACTCAAAATGATGAGAATATCTATCCGCACCTTGGAAGATCAAATAAAAATATTGGTTGAGGCTCACTCTGCCCACCAACTTGAGAGTGCGGACAGAGCTTAAGAAATGTCCAACTTCGAGAAATAAAGTGAGCTTTATTTTGAGGAATTAAGAATTGAACATCCGCCAACCGACTCCACGCTTGTTGTTCATGCCAACAAAAATATGGTATTAGAGTCAACCGTGTAGTTGAAAAGATGGTCAAAAATTACTCTAGTTCGGGGAAAAAAGGATGTCAAATACGGAAAAAGTTGCAATTTAGGAGGCAATTATCTCATTCCAAGCATTTTTCAACTTTTGGACTTCACTGGGGATCCTTTCATACTATTTAATTACAAGCTGAAGAAATTGAAAAGAGCATTATCAACATGGAGCAAAGCAACATATGGAGACATCTTCCAAAAGATAGCAAGTCTAGAGGAAATAGTCAAAGTAGATGAAGCCCAATTTGAGCTTCCTCCTACTGCTCAAAACAGAATAAGGTTACAGCAGGTGCAAGCTAGACTGATCAAGTACTTAACATTAGAAGAAGAATTCTGGAAGCAGAAATCAGGCATGACATGGTTTAAAGATGGTGATAGAAACTCAAAGTTCTATCATGCAAAAGTGAATAGTAGAAGAAAGAGGTTACAACTTAGAAGAATTCATAACAACATGGGCACATGGCTAGAAGACAATGATCAAATAGCAGATGAAGCAGTCAATTTTTCAAAACACAGTTTCATGAAGACACCCCCCTACAACATTTGAAATACTGAAGCACATTCCTATACTGGTAGACAATGCAGACAATTGTCTATTAATGCAGCAACCAACAAGGGAGGAAGTTAAGGATGCAGTGTTTGGTTTGAGTGCAGAAAGTGCAGGAGGACCAGATGGCTTCACTGGGTGCTTCTACTAGTCATGCTAGGATATGGTTGAGAATGATATAGTTGATATGGTAAAAGCAGTCTTTAATGGCCATACTCTTCCCAGGTGTGTCACGCACACAAACCTGGTGTTGCTGCCTAAGAAGAAGGAAGTATAGACCTTTTCAGACTTGAGACCAATCAGCCTCAGTAACTTCATGAACAAAATATTCTCCAGAGTAGTTCATCACAAACTGGTGATCATTCTACCAAAGCTAATCTCTGATGAACATGCTGGTTTTGTTAAAGGTAGAAGCATAGTGGAAAATGTGCTCTTAACTCAAGAGATTATAACAGATATTTGACTGAGAGCTAAAGCAGGCCCAAATGTTGTAATTAAACTGGATATGACAAAAACATATGCCAGATTGTCATAGTTGTTCCTTACCAAGGTACTGAGGAAGATGGGATTTGAAGAAAGATTCATTGGCTTGGTACATGGACTAGTGGCCAACAACTGGTATTCTGTCCTGCTCAATGGAGAACCACATGGATTCTTTAAATCCACAAGAGGAGTTAAACAAGGTGATCTTCTGTCACCTGCTCTGTTCATAATGGCAGCATAAGCCATGTCTAGGGGACTCAATGCTCTACATTCTAACCTCTATTTTTGTGGATTTTGGCTTACCCAAATGGAGTCCCAAGGTTAATCATCTAGCATATGTAGATGACACCATTATCTTCTCTTCATCAGATGCCACTTCATTGCTGTTGATAATGGAAGTGTTGACTGCATATGAAGCTGCTCCTGGCCAACTGATAAACAAGAGTAAATCTGTAATATACATGCATCACTCCACCTCAACGTAATTGATCAACAAGGTACAAAGGATCAAAGGAATCCTGCTGCAAGACTTCCCTTTTACCTACCTTGGATGTCCAATCTTCTACATGAGAAGGAAGATAGATTACTACCAAGGTCTTATACAAAAAGTGATGGATAAGCTTCAAAAATGGAAAAGGAAACTACAATCTACAGGGGGCAGGGCAGTGCTTATCCCACATGTCTTATAGAGTATGTCCATTCACCTCCTCTCTACAGTAAATCCTCCTGCCAATGTGATCAACAAACTTCACAAGATAACTGCACAATTCTTTTGGTGCAATTCTATTGGAAATCCAAGAAGGCACTGGGCATCATGGAATACCTTATGCTTCCCATGTGAAGAAGGGGGTGCAAGTTTCAGATCCCTACATGACATGTCTACAGCATTGTTGTGTAAACTATGGTGGAATTTCAGAACAAAACCAAGTTTATGGAGTGCATTCATGAGCCAAAAGTATTGTAAAAAACTCATTCCAATAATTGTTCCTTGGAGAGGTGGATCTCACATCTAGAGGAAAATGATTGAATGCAGAAGTATCATGGAGCACCAAATCCTCTGGCAACCTAAAATGGGATCTTCATTATTCTGGTTTGAAAACTGGACAAGACTGGGAGCCTTATACTTTGTTACCCCACCTAAGTTCATATGTGATTAGACTGTACAAAACATACAGGATGTGATAGAAGAAGATCATTGGAATGAAGAGAATATCAAGGAGATCTTACCAAATAATCTTGCTGCACACATACTGGATAACATCAAACCACCAACCATGGTAGGTATGCTTGATGAACCAGTATGGATGCTTGAAACCAGAGGTGAATTCACTGTCAAGACTGCCTGTGAATACCTAAGAAAGAGGCAGCTTATATAAACATTTGGGTGCAGGGATTGCTATTCAAAATTGCTTTTTTCATGTGGAAAGTCTGGAGAAACAGATTACCACTGGATGATTACTTCAAAAAACTGGCTATCACATGGCTTCTAAATACTGGTGTTGTACAGAGCCATAGGAAGAGACAAGATAGCACCTCTTCTTCACATCATATGCTGGAAGTAAAGTGTGGAGATACTTTCTTGGTAATGCAGGAATTGATGTACAAGGGATTACCTTGCACCAAGCAGTGACTAAATGTTGGACTGCAGATGTTGTCAACCGACTGAAACCAATAATGCAAGCCCTACAATCAGTGATTATATGGGAGCTGGGGAAGAGAAGAAATAACTACAAATATGGGGACACAATCACTATCAACAGGGTAATCTATCAAATTACTTCTACTCTCCAGATGCTTATTAAAGTCAGAAAGCCAGGAATTCAAAACATCCCCCATAAATGGCTAGATATAATTGCTATGATGGAATAGTATACTCCCTCTTTGAAGTACACTGAGGTGATTTGGGAATTTCCCAAACAAGGGAGGATCAAAGTCAACACAGATGGCACTTCAAGGGGCAACCCAGGTAGAAGATCTATTGGCTTTGTACTGATAAATGAAGAGGGAGATGTAATACATGCCTACAGTAAGGAGCAAAGAAAGCACAAACACTGAAGCTGAGGCACAGGCAATGGTGGAGGCCTTGAGATTATGTATCCATAATGAACACCTTCTAATAGATCTCCACACTGACTCAATTATGCTAATGAAGAGCATAAAGGGAATTAGAGAGTACCTTGGTCCATCCAGGAAACTATTGCAGAAATCAAGGAGTTGATGACAAGATTCAATGCAACAATAGCACACACATTCAGGGAAAGCAATAGATTTGGCAGGCCATATTGCAAACTATGCCCCAAATGTTGGTCCTATTGATTGCCAGTGATTTCATGAATTAGACACACAAAGTAGAAGGTTGGTTAATAGTGATAAAAGTCAATGTCCTTATCTAAGAGTAAAGGTGGCAGGAAATAGAGGGAATTAAACCAGCCAAAAGGAAAGGAGATGGGTGGAAACCATAATCACAGCAGCAATGATGCAGGAAGAATGGAACATGACAAAATGAATTACTCTACAAGAAATACCGGAGGGTCTCAACGACATACTCCTAGACCACCACAATGGATCACTATCATGAACTTGAGATCAAACAATGACTTCAACAATTTCTTAACATGCTTGTTAATGCTGCAGGTACAATGGCGGGCAAAGCAGGACACCAGCAAGAAGCCTAGGAGAGACCATGATCACAACTCTAGCAAAGCGGAAAAGATTATGGATGTAGGAGCTCATATGATATATGTGCTGCTGTTTGCAGGCACACTGTTGCACCTGGGATGCCACCACAAGCTTCATCATAACAACTGTACTGAGGCGGAAATGGAACACTGGATTCATGCTAACAAGATATCTTGTCTTGCATAAAATTTTGAAGACCTGGGCTACCATCAACATGAAATCACCATCAGCACCTTGAGCTCAATCAACGACCAACCACATGAAATGCAAATCACAGAGTGGATCCAACCTACTGCTGAAAAAGCAATGGGGGGAAACAACATTTCTAATGCTCATTCCGTTGCTTTTTTAGCTAGTACACTGTACTCCAATTACTCTAAGCAATGTCAGCAAGTACATAAACACAAACAACACTAGAACCTCAGCAACATCAGCACCACTCTACATAACCACAGCACCAAACAAGAAGCAAAAAGCACCAATAAGCCACCCCAGAAGAAACCAGCAATACTCTCAGCACATCTCAACTTCAGAACTCATTAAACTCCAGAACTCTACTTCAGCTCACAGCAGGATCACAACAGCAGCAGAAGAAACTCACACAAAGATACATCACTTACATAAGGAAGCAACAAAAGCTCAACTCTCCATTCACCAAGACTCACTCCTGGGAGCAGTTCACTACAAAAGAAGCATTAGACAACCATCTTGTACAACTACATCAAAAGATCAATCCCAATGTGCAGCAGTCAAGACAATTCCCAAGCCTACACCAGCAACATGAGAAGATTAGCAACAACAACCTCAATTTAAAGACACAACATTAGAAAAGAATCAAAAGTCATCAAAATCATCAAAGTCAACTCAGAGGGAAACATCACTGCTTTCAACATATTTCTCAATTTTGCAGATAGTGTGGAGGAATCCAGATCAGTGCTGCAATTGCAGTGTGTGGTATTAGCATTTATAATGCTCGATCTTTTGCAATTACAACACTCATAAGGGATCTTCATTACTAGCATACAACACAAGAACTCATCCAGCACATAACTAAGTAGCAGCAGCAGCAGCGTAGAGATAGCAAGATGGATATCCCCTGCCACCACCGATCACTGGAACTCAGTCAACAGTCAACTTAGCAGGCATAGAAACATAGACTGGCAACCACCAAGTTTGCAGCAACCACATGATCCAAAAACACACCTATCAGACAATTAACAAAAACAACTCCCTGCATTTCATCAGAATCAAACAAAAAGCCAAAGCAGCAGTAATACAAACCTCAATTTCACTAATGAAAGCAACACCCTCCATCATTCTGTAGACAGCTTGAATTGGTTCAGATTATTGCTGCAGTTGCAAGGTGTGGTATTAGCACCTCTGGTGCTCAATCTCTTGCAACCTTAGCAATCATCATGGACACTTCCAACCATATTGCAACACTAGAAACATGACTCTACTTAGCTTCACAGTAGTACTACTCTATACTAGCAGACATTACAAGACAAGGAAGCAACAATAGATCGTCATCAGACAGAAACAAGAGAAGACAATAGTCTACTGCAGCAATTCCAGCGCACAACCAACAACAACAATCACTTCAAAACAAATAGTCATCTTCAACTTGGCTTTTCTTTACAAAGTCAAAGCAAAATTGAACATAGCTCGCACCCTTTTGGCACTCTTTTGATAACTCTAGAAATCACTTTTGGATACCAGATGTACATACAAGGTAACACTTCCCCAAATCACACAATAGAAGCAAGAACACATGTACTTTTTTGTATAGCTGACCTAGAACAATCTCACTCTATTTTTGTACATGCGAATATCTATCACTTTAAAATAGACAATTGCCACATTACCATAGGTCCAACACCTTACCACATATTAGGTATATTTAGTTATCACATTAGAATGACTAAGTGTACATTCACTCTTCTATTGGAGGTAAGGTTCATGTCCCCCTCCACTTTTGAATTATGGTTCTATTAATAAAACTCCTATTTAGCTTAAAAAAAAAAAAATTTTGGACTTGTATGGTGATATGGGAATTGAACCATGTGAATCCATGTGAGAGTGTAAAGAAGAAAGATAAGAGCCATGCATCTTGCAATTTGAATTTTCAAGAAAACAAAATGACATGCCTCAAAAGAAAGGCAATAAATGCAAAATGAAGAAATTGATGTTTGGCTTGATCATTTACTTACCCCCCTCCATCGCTCGTGTTCCCAAGCTTATTCCAAGTTAGGTGCCCAGTTCATATCCTCCAAGTGGAGAGAAAAGTGGAAAAGTTGACTCGCGTCGTGCCACGACGTTAAATGCGGCACTTGGTGGGAGGCAACCTATCATTTTCAAATTTTGAGTTTGTTTTTGAAATTTTCTTTTCTAGAATAGCTTTGTATATTATTTTTGATTAACTTGCCAAATTTCAGATTTTTTGGAGTTGAATTGAGGAGCTTGAGGTGTTGGAACAAACGGTTATAGGAATAATAATAGTATTATTAGGAGCTACTTTAGCTCTTGCTCAAAAAGACATTAAGAGAGGTTTAGCCTATTCCACAATGTTTCAATTGGCTTATATGATGTTAGTTCTTGCCTGCCCAGATCTTTCCAGCAGAACTCTAGTGCAACCGCACCTGCGGAAAAATGCACGCAGGTGCGTTTTTGCAGAAGCGGGTTAAGGGCCACAGATGCGCATTTTGCGCATAAGCGATCTCTTCATCGCAAAAGCGGCTCCGTGGAAGGGCTTCTTTTGCCGTAGGTTTGTAAGTCGGATAGGTTTAATGAACCAAGCCTTCATTTCATCAGGTAACACTCTAGCCCCTTCTTCCCCAGACTCTAACTCCACTCATCTGTCTCACAATCTGCTTTTCTCACTCAAGTGCATGCACAAAGGCAACACATGTATTATATTCATCTCCCCTCATCTTCTCACTTCTTCTTCTCTCATTTTCATCCTCTTCTTCATCTCTATTTTTCCATGTCTATTTTTCTCATAGCCATTGTTTTCCCTTCTCAATCATTATTAGCTTTAGGGGTGAGGGAAATTGGTTGAGTGAACTCGTGCGTGTTGTATCTTGTTGAACAGCAGAATTTGGTGATGTTTGAGAACCCAATTAATTTGAAAAAGTATATCATCCCCCGTGCTCGCTAAATGTTTGACAAATTGTCCGAAGGGAATTTTGTTGGTAAGTACCTTAAATCATGTTTAATCAAGTCGTGTAATCTTGTAGAGCAAAAATTTAGAAGTCTTGTGTATAAATTTTGTGCAAAAACGTGATTAAAAGTGAAAAGAGTCGGTAGTTATTTGGCTTTTGAACCCTATGAGGAACACCGTAGAAGCGGAAAAATGGCTGCATATACGACCTCGCACCTGCGATGCATCTTCCACAGGTGCGATTCTTTGTTAAGAAGTAAAAATTCGCAGAAGCAGAGCCGTACTTGCGGCGAATTTTCCACAGTTGCGAGGACTGGCAGAATTGTGCAATTCAAGTAGCTTTGTAACTGGAGTTCTCGGAGCCCGTTTGGCTCGGTTCTTTGACCTAGTTTATGTGCTTTTAATTGCATAACATAACTCTAATGCCCCGACTAACTTTGTTTTGATTTTTTTAGGTACTTTAAGCTTAAAATGGATCCGAACATGAACAATAATGCGGCGTTTGATCACAAAATTAAAGAAGTGGCTGAGGATTTGAACTATGATGCCAACATATTCATGTTTTTCGATTTTCAAAATCGTATTATGATAATCTCCTCAAAAAGAAACTTAAACTTAAGAAAGGAATTACAGATGGCAAATTGGCCGAGCTCCTTCTGTATTTCCATGGCTGGCTAGCTTCAAGCGACTGGACCTGCTTCATCCCTACTCAATGCAACGCCAATGAGGAATGGGTGAGGGAATTTCATGCAAACTTAAAGCGTACACATTTCCAAAACCATGAACTTACAATAAGGGGAAAGATTATGAAATTTGGTCTTTAAGAGATAAATGATGTCTATGGGCTTCAAAATCATCCGCTCGAGCCAATGCGAGAAAGAGATACACGTGACAATGGTGATTGGCTAGTCTCAAAGTTTTGTCCTATAGGTCAAAGAGTGACTTTGGCTAAAAAGAAAAAGGGCGTCAAATGTGGTGATTTCACAGTTGAAGCAAAAATATTATTGTTTATCATTGCGAGCAAAGTGTCTCCTTGTGAGAACATGTCTGATGTCACATATACTAGGGCCTGATAATTGCTTGCATCCTTGACTACATTCCAGTGAATGTTGGTTACTACATCGTTCAGGAGCTGAAGGAGTATGTGCTTCAAGGTGGCTCGACATTGATATTCCCATCATTGATTATAGAGTTGTGCTGGCATATGCAATTTGAGGAATGGGATGGAGATTATTGGATACCGGCGGACAAACCCTTTCACACATTGAGAATGACAGGAGAAGGCAGTGTGATAAAGAGCAAGAAGAGGAATATGTAGATTGATGTAGGTGAAGGGTCCTCCTCACAAGCTACATAGGCTGAGGGACCATTTGGGATGCTAAATTTCCAGCTTGCCTTAATTCATGAGTTATGTTTCACAGCTCCCTAGTGGGTCCTCATACTAGGGAAGAAATGAAGACCTACTAGTGGGTCCCTAGTCTGAGTATTATACTAGGGAAGAAATGAAGACGTACTCAGAGGCTTAGAAGAATTGGACAAAGTTTCAGGAGAAGGTGGCAGCTTCTATTAGCAGGCTTGAGGCAGCCTATGGCAATATGGCCAACGCACTGTAGATCTTCAAGCAGATATCTAGCAGGAGGAAGAGAGAAATAAGAAGAAGGGCAAATTCATGGTAAAGATGTGGAGAGGCATGAAGGCCATCTTCAAATGGGGGCAGCTGAATTGAAAGATACCAATCGAGGATAAAGATGATAGTGATGAGTGTTCATTCTTGTCGAATGTTGTTAATGCTAATACTATTATACTGATGATGATGAGGCCGAGAGCTCTACACCGCAATGATGAGCCTTTTCCTGCAGTCTGCTAGTCTAATGCTGACCTAAGGGAGACCCTCAATCTACTCTTATTTTATTGTGATACTGTGCAGTGAGGACACTGCATTGTTTTTAGCTTGGGTGGCTTTAGGGAGTATACTTTATTTGTACATTGATGCTTGACTTGTGCCTTTGCCGGGCTTATGCTTTTTTATGGATATTGCGTGCCCTTGCCGGGCTTTTTTACTAATGTTTATCATGTGCTCTTGCCGAGCGTAGTTTGTGAATTTGTGATATATTTGCGGATTAGTCGCTTTTGTTATTCTATTTTGTTTTTCTTTATTTTTATTATTTTCTTTAGTAATTTTTAGTAATTTTATTTTTATCTCTTTATGTATTAATATACATTTCAATAGATTCCTCGGGTTTTCTTTATGCTATAGTTATTTGCCGAGGAATATTGTTGTGTTGAACGGGGTGACTTTTCCCTATGATGGATGGTGAGACAACTTTCTTAAAGGAATTAGTCTTATTTTGTATGTGGAGACTTTTGCATTGTTTGGTACTAATAAGATTAGTCTCTTGTACGTGAAGTGTGAATTAAGAATATCCCTCCGAATTTTTGTTGTAAATTGAAAAAGTAAGTTGCATGGGGAAGAATAATTTTTGTGATAATTTTTTGGCTCATTTTGTGACTCTTTGCCCGCTAGTTGGCATGATATTGCTCTAATTGTTCTTAGTAAGAAGTGAAATTGATCCGTCTTAATTAGTTCATGTGCCATGTGTGTTAGTTTTTGTAAAAATAATTCTTGTGTTTACTCTTATCATCTACAACTTGCCCCGTTGGTATTTTAATGCTAATGTTAATTATGTTTGGTTGGAGGGATGACCGTAGGCATTCTCTGTGATCTTTGAAAAAGCCGCTTTAGCCAATGGAGCCTACCATTGCATAAATATTATCACTAGTTAACCCCGTTTGAGCTTTTAACCTTTCATTTGGCTACTACATTACAAAACTTTACCCTTTTGTGAAAATTTCCTCTTCTGAACCCGTCCCTCCTTAAATATTGAGAATGAGGCTAAAAGCCTAAGTTGGGGGTACTGGTGTCAATTGGGAAATGGTGAAGATGTACATTGTGCGTCTAAGCATATACCTTCAAGTTGTTTATATGAGATACTCAAGCTCAAAAAGAAAAGCAAAAGAATATATATATATATATATATAAATATATATATATATATACACACACACACACACACATATAGATATATATATATATAGAGAGAGAGTTTAATCGCCTCCTTGGTATCAGAGCCATAGGAAGAAGTAAGGATGGTGATTCTTGTTTTTAACTTGTTATGGTGTGGTACTTTCAGATCTGACGAAATAACTCTAGATCTGTAAGTCTTAAAGAATTCTACTATGGATTTTATCATAGTATGGTGTTGAATTACATGATCTGTTAATATATTTATATATCTACTGGTTCTTGCACATTAATTTGTTAAATATGTTTTTGTAATAAGAAGAACTCTTGCAAGATGGCACTGTGATCTACGGATCTGCACTGCAGGTAGTGTTCCTGGGGATTATAGCGATGAAATGCCTGTAAATGTACCTAGTAGCCCTACAGATGGTTACTTGTGGCCTTTGGGTCATCCAAAAGTAGAGTTTCTTAAAACAATTTCCATATTTACCTTCTTTGTATGAAAAAAATAAGTATTTCTATGAATCTAGCTCCTAGATCTGGATACTTCAAGACGATACTAAGCTAAAACTAGAGTATTTTTCATCAAGATCTATAGATCTAAAAGAACCTAACTCCTAGACCTGGTATTTCTACACAAAGTTAGCTAAAAACGTGAATATTTTCCTTATGAAACCCTTTGTCTTTTGAGCCAAGGACAAGAAGTTTTAAAAAATTCTTATTAAAATGTCTTTCTTTCACCACTCCCTTTTGAAATCTTGTATATCCTTTTCGTCCTCTTCCTCATCTTCTATCTCCAATTTCAAGCTCAAAGAAGAGATTAGTTTCTCTGACTTGCAGCAAACAACTGACGACTGGAAAATCCTCAAACATCCCCAGTCTACAATTTACAAGTCTTCCAGATGGAACAACCTGACAAATGATTATCACATGTCTACCATCGAACAGACTATTCCTCTTGAATCGGATCATGAGGAGATCAAACTTCTCAATATCAAGTCAATTGAAAAATATAGACAGAAATACAATTATCTCCATTTTGGTTTAGTACAAATTACCGCTAAACCACTTACCAGAGAAGGACTTGACACATCTCTTCTTCTCTGTCTCAGGGACCCTAGGTTCCTAGTCTTCAATGATTCTCTACTTGGAATTGTAGAGACCAATCTTTTTAACGGACCAATTTTTTGACCGCTTTCCTAATTTTATAGTCTCCCTGAGAGTTAGGAACATTTTAGATACCTTGACACTTAATGTCAAAATCTCAAACTACATAACAAAAACTGGATCTCTCCTAGTAACTATCATCTATAGAATACAATATTGGATATCGTGACCAAGAAATGGAATGTTTATCTGGAACAAACTATATTTAGTTTGGGATAGAACCAGGCCATTTTCTCTAATAGTATCAAAGAAAATATTTAAATATTTAAAATGTTGGTCAATGGTTGTGGATATTACAAGGATATCGTCAATGTAAGTAATAATAAATCGTGCAAGAGAATTGAAGACATCATTCAAGATTTTTTGGAATTAAGATGGAGCATTTTTCAATTTGAAAGGCATAACATTCCATTCATATTGTCTGAATTGGATAGTGAAAGCGGTCTTGTATCCATCTTTAGGGTCGATTTGGATCTGCCAGAATCCTGATTTTAAATCGAATTTTAAAAATATGGTAGCGGCATGGACACGCTGAAGTAAATCCTTCTTATTAGGGATAGGATATCTAATCCACCTAAGAGCAGTATCAAGGGGTTTGTAATTGATAACCAAACGAGGTACACCTTGCTCAATTCCGGAGCTTTTTTAAACATAAAATGCAGCATAACTCCAGGGAGATTTTGAAGGAGAAATAATGTTTTTGCCTTGGATTTTTGAGATGGAAATCTCTTGAGGATGTCCATGATGTTATAGGTGTTAGCCACTTGAGGATAATGAGGAAGCTTGGAGGAAGACGGAGAATGTTTATCTAGAACTTTCTTGGTTGGTCTAGGTACTCCTTTTCGAGAATTGGTTCGTTATCAGCTCTTTTCTTAAAAGGAGCACCTGTAATAGAGGTATTGGAAAAAGCTGTAGAAAATCCTTGTGAACGAAGAAGTTTGGAAATAACTTCTTCACCGGTATTAGTTTTCTAAACTTTTGAAACATTAATAGATTTTGAAAAAGGGAAATCTATT
This sequence comes from Nicotiana obtusifolia, assembly GCA_002018475.1. Lineage (NCBI taxonomy): Eukaryota > Viridiplantae > Streptophyta > Magnoliopsida > Solanales > Solanaceae > Nicotiana > Nicotiana obtusifolia. Next base: position 16,729 of record MCJB01000154.1, read on the forward strand.
TCCGTATAATCAGCATAGATTTCGAACCATTCAAAGAAATTGATCTGTCTTTTAGTAGCATTTAAAGAATCATAAAATTTTGATTGAATTTCTTTTCTTTTCTCTTCTTTCTATTTTTCCAAAAACTAATTTCTTTTGAAATGATTATTGGGAGAATAAAATTCTTTTGGGAGAGTCTTTTTGTCTATTTCAAAATCCACTTGTAAGACTCTAATTCCAATATTATCATCACCAAGTTCTGCACCTAAGGACATATAGGTAGGCGAATTGGGGTGATCATAGCTAGTTTCAGTCGGAGGAGCATTTTCTACCTTATATCTAGCCTGAGTGATCGTAGCATCTGAAATCAATTTCTATTCTCGTGGTATAAGAGGAGATCGAATGTCTAGTGGACTGGATAGACAACTTTCAGATGGAATAGGGGTATTAACTCTTTGACTGAGTGACCTCTGGAAGGAAAATAGTACAGACCCCGTGAGAAATTGTTGGATCTATGAAACTGAGGTATTCTTAGGTTTTTGAGATGGAGTAGCATCTTGCAAAAGCCAGTTATGAGGTAAAGAGATCTGACTCCAGGACACTGGTCTATGAACAAATAGACGAGATCTTTGTAGATCTTTTTGGAAGAGAACAGTTTAACCATTGTGCATTGTTCTCATGGCTCCGGTATTGAAGGCTGAATTCATAGCCTTATATTGGATTCTATAGATGATAGCTACCGGGAGAGATCCACTTTTGGTTCTGTAATTGGAGGTTTTGACATTAAGTGTCAAGGTATCTAAGATGTTCCTATCTCTTTGGGAACTATAAAATTAGGAAAACAGTCGAAATAAATTGGTCCGTTACAAAGACTGTTTCTACCTTTCCAAGCAGAGAATTAATGAAGTCTAGGAACCTAGAGTCCCTGAGACAGAGAAGAAGAGATGTGTCATGTCCTTCTCTGTTGAGTGGTTTAGCGGCAATTTGTACTAAACCAAAATGGAGATAATTGTATTTCTGTTTATATTTTTCTATAGACTTGATATTGAGAAGTTTGATTTCCTCATGATCTGATTTAACAGGAATAGCCTGTTCGATAGTAAACATGTGATGATCACTTGTCAGGTTGATACATCTGGAAGACTTGTAAATTGTAGACTTGAGATGTTTGGGGATTTTCCAGTCGTCATTTGTTTGTTTGCAAGTCAGAGAAACTAATCTCTTCTTTGAGTATGAAATTAGAGGTACAAGATAAGGAAGAGGACGAAGAGGATCTAGAAGATTTCGAAGGGGAGTGGCGAGAGAAAGACATTTTAATAATAATTTTTTAAAACTTCCTATCCTTGGCTCAAGAAACTCATAAGGAAAATATTCAAGTTTTTAGCTAACATTATGTAGAAATACCATATCTAGGAGTTAAGTTCTTTTAGATCTATAGAAATCCAAGAAAAATACTCTAGTTTTAGCTTAGTATCATTTTGAAGAGTCTAGATCTAGGAGCTAGATTCATAGAAATACATGTTCTTTCATATAAAGAAGGTAAATATGGAAATTGTTTTAAAAATCTCTACTCTTCGATGACCCAAAGGTTACAAGTAACAATCTGCAGGCTTACTAGGTACATTTACCGACATTCCATCGCCATAATCCCCAGGAACAGTACCTGCAGTGCAGATCCGAAGATTACAGTGCCATCTTGCATGGGTTCTTCTTGTTACAAAAACATATTTAACAAATTTATGTGTAAGAACTAGTAGATTTACAAATCTATTAACAGATCAAGTAATTCAGCACCATGCGCTGATAAAATCCATAGTAGAATTATTTATGACTTATAGATCTAGAGTTATTTCGTCAGATCTGGAAGTACCATACCATAGCAAGTTAAAAACAAGAATCACCATCCTTACTTTCCCCCACGGTTGTCATTTTTAATTACTATTTAAACTTCTTGTTCTTACTTTCTCATTAACGACAAAAAATTAAAAAAATATAATAAAGTGTAGAAGATTAAAACATAAAATTAAAATAAAGTGCAGAAGATAAAACATAAAATCAGGTGGTAGAACCTTCCTGAAAATTAAAATAAGTAGTAAATATTACAGATGAAGTGCTCTAACCAGGTAGAGAGTCTTCTAGAGAGAGAGAGAGAGAGATATAGAGAGAGGTATATTTTCAAATGCCCTCTCTTTACAAATGGGGGATCTATTTATAGAAAAATAGATGAACTGCTACAGTGAAAGTAAATAGTAACATTTCTATAGTAACTTTGCTACAGTAAGTTCCAAAAATTTTATGTTGTAGTGATCTCAGCAATTTCTCTTGTTTTATGGTATAGTCATATCATAATGAGGGTCTTCTTCTTCTTCGTCATTTTCTTCATCTGATCGGTCTTCAGATGGGGATTTTTGGCTGGGTTCTTCAGCCTTTAATTCTTGGAGCAGTTTTTTCATTTGCTGGATATATTCTTTTTTGCTGCAGGATCCTGCTAGTTGTGTAGAAGCAAAAGAATTTTGCTGGGAAAAATTAGCATGAGAGATATATGTGGGTGACAGATATTTTGGATTCTTAAAGAACCCTTTTTCAATTGCTGGTACTTAAGCTTCAGAAGCACCTTTCCAGGCCTTATACCACTTGCAGTGACCTTGAAGGGCTAACCATGGTAACCCTCTTTGACCTTCTGTCTTGTGAAATGAGAATTTTTGCGTATAGATCCACGTGATATGAAAGCTATGAGAAAATTAGAGAAGCATTTGGATATGCTGGTCATGATAAAATTTGGTACAAAAGTAATTGTATCCTTCTTTTATCGGAGAAGGAAAAATATCTATTGTGTGACCAGGGATTGGCCACCATTGATGTAAAAACCACTGAGGGAACTCGGATGTTAGCTGTCTTCCCCAACGGATAAAAAATGAATATTTTCCCAATGGATTTTGGAATGTGAATGCATTCATCCAGGCGTCTCGGTAGTCATAATAGTTGAAAAATTGAGGTTCAAACGGCTGAGAAAGCTTTTTGAGTTTACTAGTTGTGTGCTCCATTCTTTTGGTAAGATCATTTTATAATCCACACCGTTGTATGGGTGACATATGTTTGGGTATTGTCTAAAAATGGTTTGAAATGACAAGATTTGGTATCTGTAAGGATAAATTCATAGAACTTCTTGGTATAGGAAGGAGTTTTTTGAAGATAATTGGCAGAAGGGTTAAGCATCTTTTTGGCTAATTCTGTTGGGTTAGAGTACCAAAGATCTGGCTCTGCTCGAATGAGCGGGTGAGCCATCTCATTCTTAAAATAGTTTGGTTTCTCGGAATAAAAACCTTTAGAAGGAATTGGTTGTGGCACTAGCGAAGAAAGTTCCTGTTTGGATACCGAAAGTATCGTGCATTGTGTGACGCGGCCTTTTGCCGCTGCTTCTTCGGTTGTGGTGCTTTGGGTAACCACAGGGGTTTTGAGGGAAGATATGAGGCTTTTAGCCACCACATCCATTAATTTCTTCAATTGTTGTTGTCTTTGCTCATGATTTGTAAAGGGTAATGCACTTTTAAATCCCATGAGTGATAACATCGCAAACGTTCTCCTGCTATCCATGGGGCAGTCTGTAGCATTTAGGCTTGTTAAAGTTCATTTTCTTTAACTTTGTCTGCCCATATTTTTTATCGAGCAAACGAAATTGGTTTTGGTGAATCCACGAAATATGATTGAGGAACTCCCTTCACGACATAATCTGCTGGAGTTCTATATATCGGCTGGCTTGGTCCAACATCATTTAAAGGTTTCTTAGAGGCAACTGTCTATCTTGTGACAACTCCCTGTTGGGTATCATTATTGATTTTTGGCTGTGTTGAAACAACAAATGTTGAATGTTCTGATGGAGTCGAGAATGCTGGTATAGGCTTTTTAGTTATGGGCCTAGCAAAAGAAAAATTGGGATAGGATTCAATAGGATCCCCCCCCCCC
>MCJB01000155.1:5797-25811 GCA_002018475.1 Nicotiana obtusifolia
ATATATAGTATATATATTATTGATATAAATGTAAGCCGTTAACGCTTTTGTAATACAAGGGATTAATATGCAGTTAAGTTGTACTACGGAGCGAGCGTGCGTATCAATATAATATATATAAATATAGTATAGCGTATTACATATCAAGTTATATATACATGTATTATACAATACACTATACTATAGTATATTATATTGTATAGTGTATTATATATCAATATATATTTGATATATCAAGGTGTGTGTGTGTGTGTGTGTGTGTGTGTGTGTGTGTGTGTGTGTGTATATATATATATATATATATAAATATTAAAGTTATATTCGATATATATATAGTATAATATAGTATAATATATATATACTAAATGTATTGCACGCACGTTCCGTAGTACACTTAACTGCATATTAATCCTTTGTATTACAAAAGCGTTAATGGCTTACATTTATATTATTTAGACATGCAGTAAATACAAAATTGAGTTTAATTTTGGTAAAATGTTAACAAGAAAGCGACCAACTTTGGTCGCCAATATATATACTTTTATATTTGCGACCAACGTTGGTCCCCAAATCAGATTTATTTTAATTTTCCAGTTGGTCGCTTATCTCCCATAAAATTTCCCTCCAATAAGCGACCAACATTGGTCGAAAAAAAAAATCTGATTTATTTTAATTTTTCAGATTAGCAACCAACGTTGGTCGCTTTTCTCCCCATAAAATTTTCCTTCAGTAAGCGACCAACATTGGTCGCAAATGTTAAACGTGGGTCCACTTTTGCGACCAAAATTGGTCGCCAATTGTGAATTTTCTTTGACCAGATTGGTCTGACCAGTCCGATCAACATGTTGACGAATTTAGCGACTAATTTGCGACCAATGTTGGTCGCTAATTGCTTTAAGTTTTTTTTTTTTTTTTTCTTAATTGGCGATCAATGTTGGTCGCTTTTTGTGGCAGACCAACGTTGATCGCTAATTTTTGGTCGCAAAAATACTGTTTTCTAATAGTGCATAGAAGAGTTACATGCATGTGAAAAGTAGATGTGGTAACTTTGTGAAGATGACTTCCATCAAAGAGTATCGGCTCAAACTAACTGTTCAGCCAAGCTGAATTTTTCCTTGAATTGAAATAGAAGGCCAAATCAATCGAGTCATGTTCTTTCTTTTTGGTTAGTATTTCCACAATTAAGCAGAGTATGTTATCAAGTGAAGGAACTTCAGCATTTTTCTTGAATTTTAATAAACATTCATGTGCGCGGTCAAATGTTTATTAGTTTTTGTGACAAATTCTGAAATAATGAAACAAATATCAATAATAACACGAAAGTAAAAGAAGAAAAAAACAAGAGAATTAATTGATTATCATGAAGAACATGGAAAATATGAAAACAATGGAAGCAACAAATTTGGAAGGAGATCCCACTTCTGGTAAAACGTTAATGGCAACCTTCATTCCCAGTTGACAGTGATATTTTACTCCACAAAAGTACCATCTCTTCCCAGGAGATGGCAGCTCAGCTCAATCACATCATTTCCCGAATTGAGGGGTTCAGCTTTGCAATTCTGGAAGTCAACCAGATTTGCTTTATACACATTCTACTTGAAAACTGCACCATGCACAATATTGTTTGTTCATTATTTGGCCTTTTTCACAGATTGAATGAACACTAAGCCATAACATATGCAGAGTTTGATAATGTAAAAAAAGATATGCACTAAAATGGTAGTTACAGCTAAACTTTCATGAAAAGTGAGATTAATAAATAAAAGATAGTGTTTAATTCAGCTTATGCACTCACAATATAATATTTACACGATGGGGTCACTTATAAAGTAATTACATGTGAATATTTGTGATAAGCGTTGATTAATAACCTTGTAAAAAATAGTAACAAGTCATAATTCACTGATAGTAAGAAAATAATATTTTGCCAGATAAAACTTAAATTCTAAAATATATAGTATGTTAATCGCTACAAATCGATAAGTGTTCACACACAGCTAGTGTAATTTTTTTTTACATTATCAGTGTATATAAGTTAATCATACTGCTTATGCTTCAGTTTATGCGACACACTTGTTTTTTTAGTTTGTTCAAAAAAGAATGACATATGCACTTGTAAATTTGGAAACGTTTAACTATATATTTCTCACTTTACTCTTAATGATTAGCTTTTATAACCATATAAAATAAATATTATGGTATGTTCAGTGCCCGAAGTTTCAAATGTTGTATAACAACATAAATAATGTGACATGTTTAATACCACAAATTTCAAAAGTCTTTATTTCTTTCGTAAACTCCATGACGATTCAAATTATATCACTTAAATTGAAACACAAGGAATAGCATTATATCTATATCTATATTATCATAAAAGTGGAAGCTCATAAGTTAAAAGTTGAATTACCAAATTGCCCTTCTAAATTACCTAAATATTTTATTTAAGAAATACATAAAAATAAAAAGAAGCTAATATATTTAAAGTTTCCTTTCTTAAAAAGTTGTGTCCATTCAATTTACGGGAGTCTGCCCTATTGTGATTGAATGTTTACGGCCATAATCAAATTTTAATTAAAAAATTTAACAATATATTTAGTCTCAATATTAATTTATAATTTGGAAAAACTAATTATGGGAAGCCCAAAACTCAAAAATTAAATTACTTAATACTCTTTAAATAATTCAAACTATTTAAATAAAAATACCAATTTATTTGAAGGGATGCAATTCTTTATGTGAGTATTAGTTACTAATGTTTAACTGTTGCTGCCTTTTAACTAAAAAAGTGAAACAGTTGGCCTTAAAGCTAACGAGAGATGGAGGAAACAAACATCAAATCAAACTCTTTACATTGCCTAATAAGCTTTATCAATGATGGTAAAAATTTACTTTCGTTTCTATACTTGTTTAAATATAAGATACGGTAATCTCCTCTATTACTCCTTTGAGTTTGTTTTTGTTTCGATTATTTAATTGATAATTACTTATTTATAGAAAAATTGTTGTTAGTGCTCTATTATTTATTTGTTTTCATTTACTATTACTTTTTCTAACAATATAATTATCATCATCATCACATTGCTGCAAATATAGTCCACTTTCCCTAATTTTTATAAACCTTAGTATTACTTATTTTACTTAGATATTGGTGATAACCAGATTTTTTTTCCCCTCTACAATAGCAATATCTAATAATCTGATAAAAACACTTGACAAATACATTAGGTCTTCATGCAAATCCACATGAAGTAGGTGCTGGGGAATTAAGTGTTAGGTGTGGAGCCTGATTAATATGTGATGGACTTGAATTATTTCTTTGTATTTTTAGGAAACCCATACTCCCTATAGGTTTAGGAAAACTCATTGTCCTCATAGATTTGGAAAAGGAAAACCTATAATCCTGGTCAAATTGGGAGACCTTTCTCTTATAGGTTTGGGACTATTTGGGATCTATATATAGGCTGTACTGTTTATTCTCCTTGTATGGTAAATACCCTTAATTATTAATATATATAAATCCCGCCGCCGTGGAAGTTTACACTAACGGGGTGTTACCACGAAATAAGTCTCTTACGTTTTTTCTCTCTCTACCTTAACTTTTCTCTCTTCAAGATTTCTTCATCTTCTTCATCAGTTCAGAGTGTTTGAGTGAATCGATTCGAACAACTGGTATCAGAGCTTTGGAGATTCAACACGATCACTGAAGATGGAGAGTTCGAAGATTGGAACCGAGAAGTTTGATGGATGCGATTTCGGTTTCTAGAAGATGCAGATTGAAGACTATCTGTACCAGAAAGATCTTCACGAACCCTTGACTGAGGCAAAGCCGGCTTCCATGACAGAGGAGCAGTGGAAGCTTAAGGATCGCCAGGCGTTGGGGTTGATTCGGTTGACTTTGTCGAGAAACGTGGCGTTCAACATCGTTAAGGAGAAGACTATGGCAGATCTGATGAAGGCGCTATCAAATATGTACGAAAAGCCATCGGCGATGAACAAGTATATTTGATGCGTAGATTGTTCAATTTACAGATGTCTGAGAATGGATCTGTTGCCGATCATATAAATGAGTTCAATATGATTGTGAGTCAACTGAGTTCTGTGAAAATTAATTTCGAAGATGAAATTAAGGCGTTGATTTTGATGTCATCTCTGCCCGAGTCTTGGGATACTGTTGTTGCTGCGATTAGCAGTTCCCGTGGATCTGAGAAGTTGAAGTTGATGAAATCCGTGATGTTGTTCTCAGCGAAAGCATTCGCAAACGAGAAGTGGGAGATTCATCGGGCAGTTCTCTCAGCGTGGACCGAAGGGGGAGAAGCAAGTCGAATGGCCAAAATCAACATGGCCAATCAAAATCAAAGAATCGAGGAAAATCTCCAAACATACCCAACGTGATTTGTTGGAACTGTAGAGATAAAGGGGCACTATCGGACAAACTGTACGAAACCAAAGAAGAAGCAGAATCATAAATCTGGAGATGATAGTGATTCTGTAAATCCCGCAGAAGACATTGGGGATGCACTAATCCTTAGTGTGGATAGCCCGGTCGAATCCTGGATTTTGGATTCTGGTGCTTCCTTTCATTCGTCTCCAAGCAAGGAATTGTTTCAAAATTTCAAATCTAAAAATTTTGGGAAGGTATATCTTGCGGACAACAAAGCCTTGGAGATTGAAGGAAAGGGGGATATCTGCATAAAGACCCCATCAGGAAACCAGTGGACATTAGAGGATGTCAGATATATTCCTGCTCTCAAGAAGAATTTGATCTCAGCTGGTCAGTTGGATAGCACAGGCTATACAGCAGAGTTTGGGAAAGGTTCGTGGAAGATTGTGAAGGGTGCTATAACTGTAGCTCGTGGCACCAAATCTGGAACCTTGTACACCACTGCAGGGTGTATTAACATGGTTGCTGTCGCTAAGGGTGCTTCCGGTTCATGTCTGTGGCACAACAGACTTAGACACATGAGTGCTAAAGCAATGAAGATGCTGGTTGCAAAAGGAGCATTAGAGGGCCTAAAGTCTGTTGACATGGGTCTTTGTGAAAGTTGTGTTATGGGAAAACAGAAACGAGTTAGCTTCACAAAGACTGCTAGAGAGCTGAAGAAAATGCGGTTGGAAATGGTACATACAGATGTTTGGGGACCATCTCCAGTTTCATCACTTGGAGGATCTAGGTTCTATGTCACCTTCATTGATGATTTCAGCAGGAAGGTATGGGTCTATTTCTTGAAGCATAAGTTAGATGTGTTTGTGACTTTCAAGAGGTGGAAAGCTGAAGTTGAAAATCAGACTGGTTTGAAGATCAAATGCCTGAGGTCTGACAATGGAGGAGAGTATGACAAGTCAGAGTTCAAAGCATTCTGTGCAGCTGAGGGAATCAGATTGATGAGGACAGTTCACGGTAAGGCTAGGCAGAATGGAGTTGCTGAGAGGATGAACAGAACATTGAATGAGCGTGCAAGGAGCATGAGGATACACTGTAGGCTGCCCAAGATGTTTTGGGCAGATGCTGTGAGCACAGCTGCATACTTGATCAACAGGGGACCATCAGTTCCCCTGGGGTTCAAGATCCCAGAGGAGGTGTGGACGAAAAAAGAGCTCAAGTACTCACACTTGAGAACTTTTGGTTGCACGGCTTATGTTCATGTTGATCCAGAGAATAGGGACAAGCTTGATGCTAAGGCTGTGAAGTGTTACTTCATAGGCTACGATTCTGACTTGTTTGGTTACAGGTTTTGGGATGACAAGAACAGAAAGTTCCTGAGACATTGTGATGTGACAATTGATAAGTCTGTCCTATACAAGGACAGAGAGTAGAAGGTTTTAGAGACTACGAAGCAAGTGTGAGTTGAGATTGAGTTGCAGAAGAGTACACCCAGAGATGTTGCGGAAGAAACTCAACCAACTCCAGATGTTGTTGCTAAAGAACCTATGGTGGAACAAGTGACACCTGAGCAACTGTTTGAGGAGATCATCAAGGACCATCAGAGCACCAAATAGGTATTCACTTTCATTACATTATCTGTTGCTGACTGATGAAGGGGAAGCAGAGTCTTTTGATGAGGCCCTACAGGTGGAGGATTCAATCAAGTGGGAGCAAGCCATGAATGATGAATTGAGCTCCCTTGAGAAGAACAACACTTGGGTGTTGACTGAGTTACCTGCAGAGAAGAAAGCCTTGTTGAGCAAGTAGGTGTTCAGAATCAAGGCAGAACCAGACGGTAAAAGAAGGTTCAAGGCTCGGTTAGTAGTTAAAGGATATTCACAAAGGAAAGGTATTGATTATACTGAAATATTTTCTCCTGTTGTGAAGTTAATTACTATCCGAATTCTATTGAGTATTGTTGCATCAGAAAATTTGCAACTTGACCAAATGGATGTAAAAACAACATTTTTACATGGAGATCTGGACGAGGAGATCTATATGCAACAACCAGAAGGATTTGTAGTTCCGGGGAAGGAACACATGGTGTGCAAGCTCAACAGGAGCTTGTATGGGTTGAAGCAAGCACCGAGGCAGTGGTACAAAAAGTTCGACTCCTTCATGACCAAGAGTGGCTTTTGCAGGACTGAAAAATATCAGTGTTGTTACTTCAAGAAATACACTGGTTCTTATGTGTTTCTACTCTTGTATATGGATGATATATTGATTGCAGGATCCAGTATGAGGGAGATAAACAATCTGAAGGCAAGTCCGTCTTCAGCGTTTGAGATGAAAGATTTGGGTGCATCGAAGCAGATTCTAGAGATGAGGATTTCTTGGGAAAGATCTGCTGGCACTTTAAATCTATCCTAGGAGCAATACATTGAGAAGGTGTTAGCCAGATTCCGGATGAGTGATGCTAAACCCAGGACTACTCCTTTGGAAAAACACATAAAATTGTCAAAGAGACAGTCACCCAAGACAGCTGAAGAGCGTGAGCAGATGGCAATTATTCCATATGCTTCAGCAGTTGGGAGTTTGATGTATGCTATGGTCTGCACTAGACCTGACATAGCACATGCAATGGGAGTTGTTAGCAGGTACATGGCGAATCCGGGGAAAGAACATTGGGAAGCTGCTAAGTGGCTTCTAAGATATTTGAGAGGTACATCCAGTATTTCACTTAGTTTTGGCAAAGGCAAAGTGAATCTGCAGGGTTTTGTGGATGCTGACCTTGGTGGTGATGTGGACTCGAGCATGAGCACATCCGGATACATTTACACCATAGGTGGTACAGCAGTGAGTTGGATGTCCAGGCTTCAGAAGTGTGTTGCTCTTTCATCAACAGAGGCTGAGTATGTGGCAATAGCTGAAGCTGGAAAGGAGATGATATGGATGGCAGATTATCTGGAAGAGTTGGGCAAGAAGCAGAGCGAGAAGATTGGCAATAGCTGAAGCTGGAAAGGAGATGATATGGCTGGCAAATTATCAGGAAGAGTTGGGCAAGAAGCAGAGCGAGAAGATTCTTTATTCAGATAGCCAGAGTGCCATACAGTTGGTGAAGAACCCAGTCTATCATTCGAAGACAAAGCACATCAGAAGACGGTATCATTTCACTCGCAAGCAGTGGAGGATGGTGATATGTGTTTGGAGAAGATAGAGGGTGCAAAGAATCCAGCAGACATGTTGACAAAATGTGTTGATGTTGAGAAACTGAGGTTGTGCAAAACCTCAGTTGGTCTTCCGTAGTTTGTTTCTACAGATGGCGCGGTGTGGTGAAGATAATGATGATGTTAGGACAATTTTTGGACGATTGAATCAGTCTCAAGTGGGAGAATTGTTAGGTGTGGAGCCTGATTAATATGTGATGGACTTGAATTATTTTCTTGTATTTTTAGGAAACTCATAATCCTTATAGGTTTAGGAAAACTCATTGTCCTCATAGATTTGGGAAAAGAAAACCTATAATCCTGGTTAAATTGGGAGACCTTTCTCTTATAGGTTTGGGACTATTTGGGATCTATATATAGGTTGTACTGTTTATTCTCCTTGTATGATAAATACCCTTAATTATTAATATATGTAAATCCTGCCGCCGTGGAAGTTTACCCTAACGGGGTGTTACCACGAAATAAGTCTCTCACGTTTTTTTCTCTCTCTACCTTAACTTTTCTCTCTTCAAGTTTTCTTCATCAGTTCAGAGTGTTTGAGTGAATCGATCCGAACATTAAGCCCTATTAAAGCTCTAGATATAAATTATCCAGGCTTAATATTTGAAACAACCATGAATACTTACTACTCCCTTTGTTTAAAAAAATTGAGTACAATAATCTTTTTGTATAACTTTCTCTATTATTATGGCTACAAAGAGAAACAAACTTAGATTAGTAATATCAAAGAAAAATAATTTTTATTACCCAAGAAATGCTACTAATGAGAAGCAACTCATATCAGACATAAACTATCCTTCAATCTCTATAAAAAAAACTTAAAGCAAAATCAAGGGCTTGTAAAGGTCAAAAGAGTTGTCACAAATAAATTGGTAATTCTCCAAATTCCACGTATTGCTCCACCTGGTTTGACGGAAAGAAAGTACCTCAAAGTTACAAAATTGGAATTTTAACGAGGTTACATGGATCTAATAAAGCGAAACATATGGTATTTGTAGTGAGCATTAAATAGTTTACAATTTGTATTTTGCCGAGGGAGAAAATATTGTTAGCAATAATAATCTGTATACGTTTTAATTAACTTTTAAATAAAATTTGACAAACATTTAGTAAAAATAGTATAGAAACAGTAAACTGCAGAAACTGAAGAATAAACAGAAATAGTGCAGAAATAATTTCAGAATACAATCAAGCCCACTTAGTTCAAAGTGTGTCTTTAAGGAAATTATTCCCCTCACAGTACTTGAGGTTGATGGAATATTCCCTCCCAAGATAGAACGATTATCTTACCAGAATAGTAGTACTCCAAATTTCAGTAGCGCCGAACCACTCAACAATAGTATATCACATAGAATAAAGAAGAGAGAGTTTTTGAGAAAGTTAGATTGCAGAAAATTCGTATTGAATTCTGGAAAAAATCTAGAATTTATAGCTGTTGAGGTGCTGATTCTGAATGTTTGCAACCATTCAGATCAGTCATCAGGTTGGAGGTACTGATTCTGAATGTTTAGAACCATTCAGATCAGTCACCAGGTTTTTTGGAAGGAAATTCAAAAAAATCCGGGAAGAGGAAAAACGGTCCGGGTCGGTCAGAAGTTGCGAGTCGCGCGCGGGTCAGGGTCGATCTGCTTGGATGGTTTCATATATATTAAATAATTAATTAATTAAGGGAAAGCTTGTCCAAAAAGATAATCAATCAATCGATCTTTGACAAATCCAAATCCAAATCCAAATCCAAATTCGAAGCCGAAGCCGAAGCCGAAGCTGAGCCGAGCGAGCGACGACGACGACGGCGCGAGGGGTCCTTGCCCCTCCAACCCTTTTAGCAACTAGAGAAGATGTAATGTATTATATACACCTCTCTTTTTTTTCTTTTTCCTATGTGGGACAAATATCTTAACCAAAGCAAAAGGGACCTTTTACATTCCCTTCACTTTTCATCCCATCATTTCTCATTCACTAATATCAAAACCCTACAATCCCCCCACATGAATGGGGAATGGCCATAATATAAAAGAATGCGTAGACGAGTGTGATATACAAGCGAAGATTAACTGCATCTGGATAAGTAGGTTTCCCTTTGAACTTTCCGTAGTGAACTTATATCGGATATACTCGATCAATCGGTAGATTTGATATTGTTGAATCGTCGAACTTTGTTGTATACCTAGACAACATAAGTCACACAATCAACCCTCAACCGTTTATGGTTCTCACGGTTGTGTTCGTTTCAGCCATGAACATCGCCTGATTTCATGAGTGCATAAAGAATGGGCCTTCACTGTCATTTTCCTTTAACGCGGCTTACACTTAACACTCACATAAGTGATTTCTAAACATGTGGTCTTATAGCCACATTATCTGGTCATACACTGCCAGATTTAGATAATTATTAAAAAACCTTAATGCTTTATTAACTCATTAACAAGCCGTAAAGTTTTATCCTTATTTCTGAACATTGTCTTCATCTGAGAATGGGTTGAGTTATTTGACAATGTTGAACCGTCAGTCACAACTTTGTTTGATCTCTTTGAACCTAGCTCTTAGGATCTCCAGTCTGCTAGGTAGAGTTATCGCCATGATGACTTGTCCTCGGCCTTAATCCCATTCCCATTGATGATCTACTAACTCCCTCTCTAGATAAGCCTTTTGTAAGCGGATCCGCTATGTTATCTCTTGACTTTACATAGTCAATCGTGATAACGCCACTAGAGAGGAGTTGTCTAACAGTATTGTGTCTCCGTCGTATGTGACGAGATTTTCCGTTATACATTACGTTCCCTGCCCTATCTATTGTAGCTTGACTGTCACAATGTATACATATAGGAGCCAAAGGTTTGGGCCAGAATGGAATATCTTCTAGGAAATTCCGGAGCCATTCAGCTTCTTCACCGGCCTTGTCTAAAATTATGAATTCAGATTCCATAGTGGAACGGCGATGCAAGTCTGTTTGGATGATTTCCAAGACACTGCACCACTCCCTATTGTGAAAACATATCTACTCGTGGATTTAACTTCAGATGACCCAGTGATCCAATTTGCATCACTATATCCCTCAATCACTTCTGGATATTTCTTATAATGCAAAACATAGTCTTGAGTATGTTTCAGATAACCCAAAACTCGTTTCATTGCCATCGAATGTGTGTGATTGGGATTACTTGTAAATTGACTCAGTTTGCTAATAGCACATGTTATATCTGGTCGTGTACAATTCATGATATACATCAGACTTCCCAACACTCTCGCATAGTCCCCTTGTGATTTACTTTTACCTTCATTCTTTTGAAGTGCGTAACTCACATCAATTGGAGTTCTGGCAATCTTGAAATCCAAGTACTTGAACTTGTCAAGTATTTTCTCTATGTAGTGAGACTGTGATAATGCTAAACCTTGTGGAGTTCTATTAATTCTGATTCCTAAGATTACATCAGCAACTCCTAAGTCTTTCATGCCAAATTTGCTAGCAAGCATGCGCTTTGTAGCATTTATATTGCCATATCTTTGCTCATTATCAGCATGTCATCAACATACAAACAAACAATGACTTCGTGGCCAGGAATGATTATAATGTAAACACATTTATCACACTCATTGATTTTAAATCCATTTGCGGGTTGGTCAAATTTAGCAGGCCATTGTTTGGGTGCTTGTTTAAGTCCATAAAGTGACTTTACAAGTTTGCACACTTTTTTTTCTTTACCAGGAACCACAAAATCCTCGGGTTGTTCCATGTAAATTTCTTCCTCCAAATCACCATTTAAGAAAGTTGTTTTAACATCTATTTGGTGAATTTCAAGACCATACACGGCTGCCAGAGCCACTAATACCCGAGTAGACGTTATTCTTGTTACAGGCGAGCATGTGTCAAAATAATCAAGACCTTCCTTTTGTCTATAACTTTTGACCACAAGCCTTGCCTTATATTTGGCAATAGTGCCATCAACTTTCATTTTCCTTTTAAAAATCCATTTAGAACCTAAAGGCTTATTTTCAGGAAGAAGATCAACCACTTCCCATGTGTGGTTATCTAAGATTGATTGAATCTCACTATTGACTGCCTCTTTCCAAAATGCTGAATAGCCGCCTTGAAAGTTTGAGGCTCATTTTCAAGCAAGAATGTCACAAAATCTGGACCGAAGGAAGTAGATGTCTTTTGATGTTTGATACTCCTTGGATCTTCTTTGCTAGGGGCATTCTCCTTTGGTTCTTCCTGTGGTCGTTTTTCATTCGACGACTCGCATTCAATTTTATATGGATAGATGTTTTCAAAGAATTCAGCATTATCAGATTCAATTACCGTATTATTATGAATTTCGGGATTGTCAGAATCATGAACCGAAAATCTACATGCTTTACTGTTTGTTGCATAACCAATGAAAACACAGTCCACGATTTTTTATCCTATTTTCACCCTTTTGGGTAAAGGTACTTGTACCTTGCTAGACACCCCCACATTTTAAAATATTTCAAGTTGGGTTTTCTTCCTTTCCATTTTTCATAAGGAATAGAGTGTGTTTTGTTGTGGGGTACTCTGTTGAGTATTCGATGTAAGGATAGCTTCCCCCCACAAATTCTGCGGTAAACCAAAACTGATTAGTAAAGCATTCATCATTTCTTTCAATGTCCGATTTTTCCTTTCCGCAACTCCATTGGATTGTGGTGTGTAGGGGGAAGTAGTTTGATGGATGATTCCATATTCTAAACATATTTCTGTGAAAGAAGATTCATATTCTCCATCCCTATCACTTCTAATCATTTTAATCTTTTTATTCAATTGATTTTCGAATTCATTCTTATATTGCTTCATCCTCATTATTTAGCAAATAAACATAACTATATCAAGTGCAATCATCAATAAAAATTATGAAATACTTTTTCCCACCGCGAGATGGTATTGACTTCATATCACAAATGTCAGTGTGGATTAAGTCTAAAAGATTTGAATTCTTTTGAACAGACTTATACGAATGCTTAATAAACTTTGATTCAACACATATTTGACATTTAGATGTATTACACTCAAATTTAGGCAATATTTTAAGATTAATCATTTTTCGCAAGATTTTGTAATTAACATGTCCTAAACGAACATGCTATAAATTATTTGACTCCAATAAGTAAGAAGAAGCAGATTTTTCATTAATACTGTCAACAACCATTACATTAAGTTTGAAAAAGCCCTCGGTGAGGTAGCCCTTTCCTACAAACATATCATTCTTACTAAGTACAACTTTATCACTAACTAGCACGCACTTAACCCATTTTTCACGAGTAGTGCGGCTGAAACTAGATTCTTCCTAATTGTTGGAACGTGCATGACGTTGTTGAGAGTATGCACTTTTCCGGATGTCATCTTCAACAGAACCTTTCCATATCCTTCAACTTTGCTGTTGCAGTATTTCCCATGTATAGCTCTTCTTCGGGTCCAGCGGGAGTTTAGGTTGCAAATGCTTCCTTAATGGCACACACATGTCGAGTGGCGCCAGAATCAAGCCACCACTCATTTGGGTTACCAACCAGGTTGCACTTGGACAACATTACACACAGGTCATCAACATCTACCACCATGTTTGCTTGACCCTTGTTTTTCTCTTTGTCCTTCTTGGGGGCACGACAGTCGGGAGCTTTATGGCCTGCTTTACCACAATTATAACAGTTGCCCTTGAATTTTTTCTTGTTAGGATACTTCTCCTTTCCAGAGGCCTCTTCCTTTTCTTGTTCTTTTTCGGAGCAGTATCTTCAACGACGTTTGCCCCTTCAATCGGTGAACTCTTACGGTACTTCTTCTCAGCAGTTTTGTTATCTTCCTCGATCTTGAGACGAATCACAAGATCCTCCAACTTCATTTCCTTTCTCTTGTGCTTAAGATAATTCTTGAAATCTTTCCATGAGGGTGGCAACTTCTCAATCATTGCAGCGACTCGGAACGCTTCATTCACTACCATGGCTTCAACAATAAGGTCATGGAAGATAAGTTGAAGCTCTTGAACTTGGGTTCCATCGGTTATTCCATCTACTATTTTGTCGTCTAGGAATTTGGCAACCACAAACTTCTTCAAGCAAGCATCTTCAGTTTTGTACTTCTTTTCAAGTGCACTCCATAATTCTTTGGAGGTCTCTACTGCACTGTAGACGTTGTACAAGTCATCTTGCAAGGCACTCAAAATGTAGCCTTTGCACAAAAAATCAGCATGTTTCCATGCCTCAACTATCATAAATTTTTCATTGGTCGGCATATCAGTAGCAAGCACAGGAGGGTCTTCGTTGGTGAACTTCTGCATACCAAGGGTGGTAAGCCAAAAGAACATCCTTTGCTGCCATCCTTTAAAGTAGACACCGGTGAACTTCGCAAGTTTCTCAGCCGGTGGAACAGCGGTACTGGTTGTAGGAGTAACCGTTGGTACAACATTCGCAGAAGGAGTAGCACTTCCACTTGCCATTTCTTTTCACTGTCAAAATTGACAAACTGTCTTAATAATCAGAATAGAAAAATTTTCCAACAACGATGAAGTTTTTATGTTCTTCAAATCGTTGTACAAGCATGAACTCTAGTATTCCGACGAAGTTTTTATGTCTTCAAGTCAAAATACGAAATTTCATACGGAGTAAAAAATCACACAAGTTTTAGTCTCCAAAATAGAATACAATTTAAATATATAAACTATAATTTCCTTAAAATTGTTAGCAATAATAATCTGCATGCGTTTTAAATAACTTTTAAACAAAATCTGGCAAACACTTCGTAAAAACAGTGTAGAAACAGTAAACTGCAGAATAAACAGAAACAGTGCAGAAATAATTTCAGAATATAATCCAGCCCACTTAGTTCAAAGTGTGTCCTTAAGAAAATTATTCCCCTCACAGTACTCAAGGTTGATGGAATATCCCCTCCCTGGATAGAAAGATTATCTTACCAGAATAGTAGTACTCTAAATTCCGATAGAGGCGAACCACTCAACAATAGTATATTACATAGAATAAAGAAGAGAGAATTTTTGAGAAAGTTAGATTGTAGAAAAATTCGTATTGAATTCTGAAAAAAATCTGAAATTTATAGATGTTGGAGGTACCGATTCTGAATGTTTGCAACCATTAAGATTAGTCACCAGGTTGGAGGTACTGATTCTGAATGTTTACAACCATTCAGATCAGTCACTAGGTTTTTTTGGAGGGAAATTCAAAAAAATCCGGGAAGAGGAAAAACGAACGGGTTGGTCACAAGTCGCGGGTCGCGCGCGGGTCAGGGTCGATCGGCGTTGGATGATTTTCTATTTATTAAATAATTAAATAAATAAATAAATAATTAAGGAAAAGTTTGTCCCAAAAGATAATGAATCGATCTTTGACAAATCCAAATCCAAAGCCGAAGCCGAGCGGAGTGAGCGATGACGACGAAGGCGCGAGGGGTCCTTGCCCCTCCAACCCTTTTAGCAACTGGAGAAAGTGTAATGTAATATATACACCTCTCTTTTTCTTTCTTTTTCCTATGTGAGACAAATGGTTTAACCAAAGCAAAAGGGACCTTTTACATTCCCTTTACTTTTTATCCCATCGTTTATCATTCACCAATATCAAAACCCAACAGATATCATTGTAGCTTGTAAGATATTCTGATCCCTAGCTAATTTACAAATTGAACAAAATAATGTCAATTTTCAGTTCGAATAGTGCTCCTCTAAACTCTTGATAGTTTCTAGCTTTTGCTATTTATGAAACTATGAAGCATAGTCTTTTATTTTTATGCACTTCTCTCTTTTCCAATGAAGATAAATTCTCCTTCCCTCTAATTTCCGCTTTAGTTCTTTTAATGTCCATTTAGAAAAATAAAAAATAAAAAATATAGCTTACTAAATGTAGCGTTAACTTAGTAAGCTATTATTTTTAAACAAAAAATTAAAGATTATACATATGAATTTATGATTAAAGTTAATAAGTTTGACTTTCGGAATTCGAAAAATATTCTCTTTTTTTAAACGAAGGGAGTACTACTTTAATACTAACGGTATAGTTGGAAACAACTGATAAATTTAATTTTACATTCCTAAGGTAATAATTATTTTGGGATAATTTTTTGAGTTAAAGCAACAATTCAAATGGGACGGAGGAAGTAAAGCACACGGACAGAAAATCTTCAATGTTGATTTGTATTTACCACACATTTTTTTTACATGATCCTCTTTACGTACACTTTTAAGAGAGGATATCAATTTCACTAACAAGAGTTCTTGTAATGATAATACAACATCTGAAATGAATACAAGGAACTTACACCAGGAATAACATCTATAAGGAATTATTAGTTAGATGAGATACACTTTATTACACGTGTGTATCTCAAACAATCAAAATAAGCTTAAGAAAACACATTTGACTAATTAATCTTTAACTATTCATCATCATTAATAGCCTGTTTGAGCAAGTTTCTTTTTCGTCAAAAGTGATTTTTTTGCTGTTGTTGCCAAAAGTTCTATTTTTCAAAATTGAGGTGTTTGGCCAAACATTTAGAAAAAAAAAAAAAAAAAAACTTCTTCCCAAAAGCACTTTTAGAAAAGTACACTTAAAAGCTTGACCAAATACTAATTGTTGCTCAAGGATATTTTTCAAATTGATTAGTCAAACACAAACTATTTCTTACCAAAAGTACATTCTTAAAAGCACTTTTGAAAAAAATATTTTTCAAAATAAACTGATTTTAGAAGTTTGGTCAAATAGGCTATTAGAAGGTATCTGATCATCTTGGTCTAGATAAACAAGTCACGTTATGACGTTCCACAATATTGATCATTCAAATAAACTTATAATTATTTGCTCAAAACTTTATTTTAATAATGCAGTCATTATTTTATAAATTTTTTTACATAACTCGGAATACACATGCAACGCACGTGCCGAAAAACTAGTACTTATAAAAAGCTAAGGCATAATATATATCCAGAAAAGAATAAGATTAAATACCATACTGAGCTTATCTCCAACATGGAACTCTTTGCTTTCAGCTCATGCTTTGTAGTCAAAAGTTGAGTTTCCAACCTTGATCATCCCCAGCCCAATGCTCAGTTGCCATTGCTGGAGCTTGGAGCAGCAACAATGCTAACGACAACAAGTGCAATCAAGAAATCTTTCAAGGCCATTTGGAAGTACTTGTGGAGTTGTGCACTGCTTTTGAAAGCTTTCTTAATTTGATTAAGCTGGATCGATGCCTTAAAGGTATATAGGAGCATATTTTTATAGGATATTGAAGTTGTGAAGTCAGCCCGCTAATGCCTGTTTTAACTATGTGCAATTTTGCAAGGCCATCCGTCTAAAGAATGATATGACGCCGTCTAATAGCAAGAATGTCGGCTTGAGTAATGCAAACATTGGTGAGAATTCTATGCCCCGAAAACCTAAGGATTCCTCCGCAAGGTTCGTCCACGGAGGGTGAGTCAGGGCCTAAGATCAGGCCAAAAGACATAGTCGATGGAAAACAGGTGGATATTCATGTACCGCCCCTTGTTGGTCCCGAGCGACGGAGGAGGCTAGGTTAGCCGAAAGATGGTTATCGGTTCAAGAACGTAAGGTGTCCTACTTTGTCAGGGTAGCTTCTCAAAAGTACTTCCCAAAAAAGTGCTTTTGGTGAGAAACAATTTGTTTTTGGCTAATTAATTTGAAAAGTACTTTTAAGCAGTAATCAGTGTTTGGCCAAGCTTTTAAAAACTGCTTCTAAGTGTATTTTTCTCAAAAGTGCTTCTCAGAAAAATGCTTTTGGAAAGAAGCTACTTTTTTCTACTTCTCCAAAACTGCTTCTGCTTCTGCTATCCTCAAAAGTACTTTTTTTCCTTCTAAAAGCTTGGCCAAACACCTCAATTTAAATTAAAAAAAAAATTTGGCCAAAAAAAGTATTTTTGGCTCCAAAAAGCTTGGCCAAACAAGCTATAACTAATTTATTAATACTACTCCGTGTTTAATTGATATTTTTATTCAAACATGACGCAAGAGTAATTTCACAAGAAATAAGTAGGGCATTCTATTGAGAACAAAACTTGCTGTATACGGTCGAAGTCGGACCCAACTGTCTATGGTCCAAATCGGGCTCGACTCTATATGGTCCAAATCGGGCTCGACTCTATATGGTCGAAATCGGGATCGACTATTGTACGACGGATCGGGTTCGGAATGCGTAGGGTTGAAGATCGACCCCGAGTTTCATCGAAGCGGAACACGAGGCTAGAATGTTTGACTTCGAGAACACCGAGCCCATGATCCGAAATCGATCCCGACCCCAAAAATGCTCGAGGGAAGATCACCGAACCTAAATAACGGAAAGCCAGAATATCCGTAATGAGACGAGTATCGCGGCGGGAATCTCGGCACAAATCAATGGAACCGCTTAATTGGCAAATCAGGAGATTTTTCACCTTATATGGAGTTGTACCAAATGTAGGCTTCCCCTGCTATATAAAGGGGATTTAATTATTTGTAAGGGCACTTTTTCCAATCATCGATAAAGACAACTATAGATTGTTCTCTTGAATCATTATTTCATTATCTTGTTCCAATTTCTATTATAATAAATCCTTGCCCAAGAAGGATCAACCAACGATCAACAGTGTCTAGCTTGGGTGGTTTGCATTCTTTTAATTTATTACTTAATTTTAGCTTCAATTGTATTACTCGTCATTTGTATCAAATTAGATCACGCATCGTTAAAAACACATATAAATTCTTTTATTATCCAATTTTCAGATAAACACTTGCAGCAGTGATGTCACGTCTAATGTCTACTCTTAAAGATCCCAAAATCACACTGCCTGTATGAACAAACAAACTTTGCACAACCAGCTTACGTAGAAAAGATTCCATATTCTATGCCAATAGATTCGTGACATCCATGTACTGAGTCGTCAAATGAGCCACGTTAAGAAAGCCCAAGCTTATACGCATTGGCCCACAGGGTGCCCCAATAGGGCCCGAATGAAAGACCCAAGCCTACATGAATGACATGAACCATCAAAGTCCTACAAATGAAGACTTGGCCCTATCAAGCCTGCTTTCCTCGATAAAAGCCCACAGAAGGGCCAAAGCACAACAAGCCTACTCATCATCAAAGCAAGTCCAAGCCCATGCAAAAATGACCTCATTGTCATGGGAGCCCTTTCCTTACTCCTCAATATAGTCGCAGGTTCTATACATTAAGATTTGCAGCACCTATTCAGGAGCTGGGGAATCGGCTTGCAAGGAAAATCTTGATTGAAAGTCCATATCTTTCTATTTTCCTCTATCTCCGGCTAGAAAAGAATGTATGCGTCAAACTTTGATGTCTCACTGGTTTAGATACGACGAGATAATCATCAAAGTTCGGGAATCTCAACTGGAATACCTCACTGCACCGGTACCGGTTATGAGCCACATTCAGCGAAGAGTTGAGAGTACAGAATTTATTTTACTTTCTTTTCACTTGCTTCCACACATATACTGCTTCCTGTCATTTCTATCCGTCTTTAAAGATTTGACATATTAATTAACAGAGTTATTTAATTGCATTAATTTATTATTTACGTTTGACCAAATAGCTATTAGTATTAAATAGATAATTAATGGCTATATGACTTTTTGAAACGACAACGATTAAGTTGGAATAACTATTAGTGTCTCTTAATCTTTTGAAGTGACAAATATTAAGAATTATATCTCCTAAAGTAACAGATGAAAAAGATCGATACCATTCTACCAATAATTAAAAAAAGAGCGTTATCATTGGCAATCTGTTTTTTTCTTCGTATCATTGACAATCTAGACTATATAAATTTAAAATTTTTTCTGTATTGGGTCGAATACAATTAAGCAAGGTCGGATCGAATAATCAAGCTGGGTCGGATGCTATTAAGATCGTACTGGCAAACTTCTCGGGTCGGAATCACGAAGTCAAACGGAGTTGTCAGAGAATAACGGTTAGTCCGGTCGATCAAGAAAGACCGCATGATCGAGGATCGATCCTGGCCCTTATGTTTCGCCTCCTAACAGATGTTTTGCCTAGAGTTTCGCTGCAACCTTTTATGTCGTTATGTAAGGATCTTAAATGTATTAAAACCCATAATAAGTAGGGATTTCCTTGTAATCAGTTCATAGTCTTTATTGTAACCTTTGCACTTACCTATGTAAATTGAATGTAAGAAAACCTTTTACACTAACCCATGCAAAGGAGGTCTGTTTATAAGCATAAGGCATATCCCCTTTGCAGGGCAGATTTTTCTGAATTGAAAGATAGATCCTCGTCCGATAAAAGAAAGGCATTCTCACTTGTTTATTATTTATGTGATTTATTATCTAGCCACAGTTTGATTGTTCTATTACTCCATTCAATTCCAAATACTCAAGATTTGCCTTCATTCGATAGCAAAGAAATTTACAAATCCTTAACCCTATTATAAATTTAATTGTT
>MCJB01000156.1:2535-20013 GCA_002018475.1 Nicotiana obtusifolia
CAAGACAAAAGAGATACGGGGCTGCGGACGCCAACAGCTACCTCGTAGTCTTTGAATCGCCGCCCTGACAGTAATAATCAATGGCTCGGAGCGGAACCGATAAAGCCTGAATCTGCACACAGGATGCAGGGAGTAATGTGAGTACTTCCAACTCAGTGAGTAATAATTATAAATAACATCTGAAAGTAAGAAGTGACATAAGAAAAAGAGCAATCCACAGCGAAACAGCAAACATGCAAACATCCCAAGTAAAAATAACATGAAGCAAAGAAAAACAACGATACCAGCACAACGGAATACATTACACATCATAATTCTCGTGGCGGCGTGCCACCCGTTCCCATGGGTACCCACGCTCACTGGGGGTGTACAGACTCCGGGAGGGGCCCCTTACGGCCCAAGCGCAATATCTCGTGGCGGCGTGCCACCCCATCCATTCATATCAAATCCCGTGGCGGCGTGCCACCCGATCCCATTTACATCATTTAAAATGTCATTTAAATCTCAGTCCCTCGGCCTTATATCACTCAGTAAAACCTCACATTTGGCCCTCGGCATAGTAAAATAGTAGTGCTCAGCCCAAAACATCATTTAAAATATTATGTAAACCTCAAAAACTGAGTAAAAGTGGCTGAGTTGTAAAACAGTGTAAATCAACACGACTGAGTTCAAGTAATACATCAACACAGTGAGGAAACGGTGATAAATACCCCTGAAGGGTTCACATAACCGGCACGAATCCCAAATATGGCAATCAGCCCAATTCATGACGATATCAAATAAGTTTTAATAAAATATATAGTAAAAATCATCAATCGGGACGGACCAAGTCACAATCCCTGTAGTAAACGAACCCACACTCATCATCGAGCACGTGACTCACTTTAATATGGCAGTACGATGTGCAATCCGGGGTTTCAAACCCTCAGAACATCATTTACAATCACTACTCACCTCAAACTGGCTAAATTTCTAGCCCACGACGCCTTTGCCCTTCGAATTGGCCTCCACGTGCATCAAATCTATCCAAATTCAGAACAATTTCTTCACAAAATGTTGAAGGAACAAAGCCCAAGCAAAACAACCGGAAATACCAAGAAATTCCGAAATTAGCAAAACCCAAGCCCCGAGCCTCGAAGTTCAGAAATTTTCACATCAACAGGTTCCTTATCTCCCAACGAGTTTAACCATACAAAAATTATCAAATTCCGACATCGGATTGTCTTAAAAATCTTAAATTTTCGTTCTTGGAAGATTTGGTAAAAAAAATCTGATTTTTCTTCCATAAATTCATGGATTCATGATGTAAATGAGTATGGAATCATTATCTATGAAGGATTTATGATAAAGAACACTTACCTCCTTCTAATTTGTGGAAACCCCTCTAAAAATCGCCAAAATCGAGCTCCCCCAACTCTATTTTTGTCAAAATGACCAAAACCCCCGCTTTATAGGGCTTTTCTGCCTCGGGCGCCACAGGTGGCGCCGGGCACTGCCTGTGGCGCTAGTTCCAGTAGCTGGGCGCTGGCGATTTTTTCCTGACACAAAAATAGGCATAACTTTCTCATATGATGTCCGAATTGGACAATTCTTTTTGCTATGACTCCGAAATTTCGATACGGATCTAATGATTCAACTAAAACTGAATTTGGAGCCCATTTGCATAATATGTTACCACTTATTCTTGAAGAGACGACATTGACACATTCTTGAAATGCCCAAGTTAAACTCCATCAACTATCCAAAATCCATTCGAGGCCCTCGGGACTTCAACCAAATATATCAACAATTCTTAAAACATCATATGGACTTAGTCGAGGCCTCAAATCACATCAAACAATTCTAAATACACGAATCATACCCCAATTCAAGCCTAATGAAACTAACAAATTCCAACTTCTACATTCGATGCCGAAACCTATCAAATCGAGTCCGATTGACCTCAAATTTTGCACACAAGTCATAAATAACATAACGGGCCTATGGAGATGTTCAGAACTGGATTCCGACCCCGATATCAAAAAGTCAACTCCTCGATAAATTTTCTAAAAAATCTTCTATTTTCCAACATTCTCCAAAATACGTTGAATTGTCCTACGGACTTCCAATTTCAAATCCGGACATACGCCTAAGTCCGAAATCACCATACGAAGCTATAGCAACTCTCGGAATTCCATTCCGACCCTCGGATCAAAATCTCGCCTAACAACCAGAAATCGCCAAAATACTACACCACTAATTCAAGCTTCATTCTACACCGGACCTCCAAAACCAATTCCGATCACACTCCTAAGTCATAAATCACCTCCCAAAGCTAACCGAACCATCGGAACTCACATCCGAGCCCTCTAACTCATAAGTCAACATCCAGTTGACTTCCAACTTAAACCTTCTTAAAAGAGACTAAGTGTCTCATTTCTTACCAAACCCACTCCGAACGCAAACTACTCAACTCGATCACATAAAATACGGATAACGTAGCATAATAAAGCAGAAATGGGGAAAACGGAGCGGTAATTCATGGGACGACTGGCTGGGTCGTTACAGCAAGTTGCTGTGCAAGCAGCTTGTAAGCTGCTATTGCACCAGATATAGATAATCTTCTACCAGGGGTAATATTTATCCATAACGGAGTACCGAAAAGGTAAGCTCACTGTACCAGATATAGATAATCTTCTACCGGGGATGATGTTTATCCATAACGGAGTTCCGAAAGGATAAGCTTTTTCAGGAGGCTTATTTCGAATAGAGTATTAAATAGATAAACATATTTACGGCAGAGTGCCATATGGATAAGCTTCTTCAGGAAGCTTCTTTATAGCGGAATACTAAGCGAACATCTATAATATAATATATTCATAACACTCCCCCTTGGATGTTCATTAAAAGATAATGTACCTCATTAAAATCTTATTAGGAAAAACCCCGTGAGGAAAAATCCTAGTAAAGGAAAAAGAGTACACATATTTAGTAATACGCAAAACTAGTTGTCTCATTAAAAACCTTGTAAAGGAAAACCCTATGGGAAAAACCTTATCAAGGGAAAAAGAGTATAGCGCGTATTTTACTCCCTGATAAATACCTTTTTTCAAATATTTGAGTCTCCCCATTCCAATCTTGTACACCATCTTCTCAAAAGTTGAAGTTGGCAAAGATTTAGTGAATTAATCTGCCGGATTGTCACTTGAACGGATTTGTTGCACAGCAATGTCACCATTTTTCTAAAGATCATACGCGTAGAATAATTTTGGTAAAATGTGCTTCGTTCTATCTCCTTTTATAAATCCTCCCCTTAATTGGGCTATGCATGCAACATTGTCTTTGTACAAAATTGTGCGTCTTTTATCACATTCCAAACCACATTTTTCTTGAATAAAATGAATCACTGATCTCAACCATACGCATTCCCTACTTGATTCATGAATAGCTATTATCTCAACATGATTTGAAGAAGTAGCAACAATAGATTGCTTTGTGGAGCGCCATGATATGACAATACCCCCATATTAAAAACGTACCTGATTTGAGTTCGAGCTTTATGTGGATCAGATAAATAACCTACATCTGCATAACCAACAAGATCTGCACTACCTTTGTTAGAATAAAATAAACCCTATTAATAGTTCCCATTAAATATCGCAATATATGCTTAATCCCGTTCCAATGTCTCCATGTAGGATAAGAGCTATATCTTGCTAGTAAATTAACAGAAAATGCTATGCCAGGCCTTGTTGCATTAGCAAGATACATAAGTGCACCAATCGCACTAAGATAAGATATTTTAGGACTAAGGAGTCCCTCATCCTCTTCTAGAGGTCGGAACCGATCCTTATTCACTTCAAGTGATCGAACAACCATTAGGGTACTCAATGGGTGGCTTTGTTGACTAGCTCTCATTGGGGGACCTCTTCTAGAGGTCGGAACCTTAGGGCATTCTTTAGGTTGACTAGCTCTCATGTTAGTAGATGGTCCTACTGGGACATCAATTCGGATAGGCACATTCTCTACTGGGATATGTGACGTAGTTATCCTTCTCAAATCAGTAAACGCGTCTGGCATTTGATTTGCTATATTTTTTAAATGGATTATCTCTTGGACCTCCAGATTACGTATAGGGGTACGTGGATCAAAATGAGATAATAATGAAACTTTCCACATAATTTCTCTTTTGATTTTCTTTTTCTCTCCCCCTAATTGTGAGAAATTTATTTTATCAAATCGAAAATCTACAAATCGAGAAGTAAACAAATCTCCTGTCAATGGTTCAAGATAGCGAATAATAGAGGTGATTCAAACCCAACATATATTCCTAACCTTCTTTGTGGGTCCATCTTACTGCGCTATGGTGGTGCTACTGGCACATATACAGCACATCCAAAAATTCGTAGATGGGCAATATCTGGTTCATGATAAAAAAACGAATTGGGACAGAGAATATTTATTATAATGTGTCTGTCTGAGACGGATAAGTGATGTTGCATTCAAGATAGCATGGCCCCAAACAGTAGTGGGCAATTTTTTCTTTCATAAGTAGTGGTCTTACTATCAATTGCAGGAGTTTAATAAATGACTCTGTAAGGCCATTTTGAGTATGAACATAAGCTACAGGATGTTCAACTTTTATCCCAACTAATAGACAATAATCATCAAAGGCTTGAGATGAGAATTCTCCAGCACTATCAAGGCGAATAGCCTTTATAGGATAATCTGGGAATTGTGTCCTTAATCGATTTATTTGGGGTAATAGCTTTGCAAACTCCAGGTTAATAGTAGGAACACATGAGACAATCTTAAAGATACACATCTATTAGGACCATAAAATATCTAAACAGCTCACTTGGTGGGTGAATAGGTCCACATATATCCGCACGTATACGTTCTAAAAAGGCAGGGGATTCAATGCCAACCTTCATTGGTGATAGTCTAATGATCATTTTGCCTTGATAACAAGCATCACAAGAAAATTCTTTAGTGGATGCGCACTCGAATTTTTAGTAATTCGTCTCATCATTTTTGATCCAGGATGGCCCAAACGGCCATGCTAAAGCACAAAAATATTTGAATTAGTAAACTTCTGGTTTATAATAGAGTGTGCTTCAACTGTACTAATCTTTGAATAGTATAAGCTAGAAGATAAAGTTGGTAACTTTTCTACAATGCACCTCTGGCCAGAAACATTCTTTATAATACAAAAATATTCCATATTCATTTCATCTATCGTCTCAACATGATACCCATTTCAGCGAATATCTATAAAAGTTAACAAGTTTCTTCGGTGCTTGGAGGATAATAATGCATTGTCTATAATAAGTTTTGTTCCCTTAGACAGAAATATAGTGGCTCTTCCGGAGCCTTCGATCAAACTTGTAATACTAGAAATTGTTGAAACATTTGCTTTTTCCTTATGCAAATAAGAAAAGTAATTCTGATATTTGACTATGGCATGAGTTGTTCCATTATCAATTACACAAATATCTTCATGATTGGTCTTTGATCGAAACATAATTTGAGAATTATTCATATTCTTCAAAATGACATGAACAAAATAAATATGATAGTAAACATCATTATCAAAGCATAACTTTTATTATGAACAAAAATTACATAACCATACTATCTACTACAAACAATAAAAAATAAAATATTTATATTTCTACAGATTTATCACCGAGCACATCACTTGTTTCTCGTTTCGGGAGTGCAAAGTAATCAGCTACATCCAAATGCTTGAAGTCTAAATTATCTTTGCTTCAGTATTTTTCTCTGTCTTCTTCAAGGAGGCTTGATACAGCTTGGTGCTTTGGCGTACGACAGGTACGTGACCAGTGCTTTGTTCCTCCACATCTATAGCATGCATTTTCTTCCTTTGCTGCTTGCGCTGCTTCATGCTTTTGTTCTTTCCACTGCTGGTGGTGACGAGGGTTCTTTGGTGCATTATTATTACGATGATTAGAGTTTCTTCGCCGATCACAATCATGACCACGACTGGGCCATGACCTCTTCCACGCTTAGCTTGGTGGAAGTTCGTCTCATTCACTTCAGGGAATGGACAAGAACCAGTAGTCCGGCTTTCATGATTTTTCATTAATACCCCATTATGTTGCTTGGCTACAAGAAGATGTGAGATAAGTTCATAATACTTTTTGAATCCCATCTCTCGATATTGTTGCTGCAGGAGCATATTCGAGGCATGAGAAGTGGTGAACGTTTTCTCCAACATATCATGATCAGTAATATTATCACCACGTAATTTCAATTGGGAAATAATTCTGAACATAGCAGAATTATACTCATTGATAGATTTAAAATATTGTAGCCTTAGATGAGTCCAATCATAACGTGCCTGTGGAAGAACGACCATCTTCAGGTGGTCATATCTATCTTTCAAATTATTCTACAGTATGACTGGATCTTGAATAGTGAGATATTCCATTTTCAAACCTTCATGCGTAGAAATATCATTGCTTTGGCACGGTCTTGGTTTGATGCTTAATCTTTGTCCTTAATGGTGTCTGCCAGACCCATCGCATCAATATGAATTTCAGCATCAAGCACCCAAGACATGTAGCTTTTGCCCGATATATCTAGGGCTGCAAATTCAAGTTTGTAAAGATTTGGCATTATTTTGAAAAAGAAAGTTCATCGCTCTGATACTTTCAAAGTATTTCCTTGAGATGGCAGAGTCTCATGTGCTGATAACGTGTTATAAAATAAAGAATGTAAAGTAAAAACAAGCATAGAGAGAAACTGATATATTATTCAAACTTCAAACTTATGTACATAATGAACTGAAATCTCCTTTATTTATAGAAGAAAGGAAGCTGCTGTGTAAGCTGCTTCTACAAGCTGCTGTGCAAGTTTCTATTGTACAGATATAGATAATCTTCTACCAGGGGTAATATTTATCCATAACGGAGTACCGAAAAGATAAGCTCACTGTACCAGATATAGATAATCTTCTACTGGGGATGATGTTTATCCATAGCGGAGTTCCGAAAGGATAAGCTTTTTCAGGAGGCTTATTTCCAATAGAGTACTAAATAGATAAACATATTAACGGCATAGTGCCATATGGATAAGCTTCTTCAGGAAGCTTCTTTATAGCAGAATACTAAGCGAACATCTATAATATAATATATTCATAACACTCCCCCTTGGATGTTCATTAAAAGATAATGTACCTTATTAAAATCTTATTAGGAAAAACTCCGTGAGGAAAAATCCTAGTAAAGGAAAAAGAGTACACATATTTAGTAATACGCAAAACTAGTTGTCTCATTAAAAATCTTGTAAAGGAAAACCCAGTGGGAAAAACCTTATCAAGGGAAAAAGAGTATAGTGCGTATTTTACTCCCTGATAAATACCTTGTTTCAAATATTTGAGGCTCTGCATTCCAATCTTGTACACCATCTTCTCAAAAGTTGAAGTTGGCAAAGATTTAGTGAATAAATCTGCCGGATTGTCACTTGAACGGATTTGTTGCACATCAATGTCACCATTTTTCTGAAGATCATGTGCGTAGAATAATTTTGGTAAAATGTGCTTCGTTCTATCTCCTTTTATAAATCCTCCCCTTAATTAGGCTATGCATGCAACATTGTTTCGTATAATATTGTGGGTCTTTTATCACATTCCAAACCACATTTTCCTTGAATAAAATGAATCATTAATCTCAACCATACGCATTCCCTACTTGATTCATGAATAGCTATTATCTCAGCATGATTTGAAGAAGTAACAACAATAGATTGCATTTTGGAGTGCCATGATATGACAATACCTCCATATTGTAAACACGTATCCGGTTTGAGTTCGAGCTTTATGTGGATCAAATAAATAACCTACATCTGCATAACCAACAAGATCTGCACTACCTTTGTTAGAATAAAATAAACCCTATCAAGAGTTCCCTTTAAATATCGCAATATATGCTTAATCCCGTTCCAATGTCTCCATATAGGAGAAGAGTTATATCTTGCTAGTAAATTAACAGAAAATTCTATGCCAGGCCTTGTTGCATTAGCAAGATACATAAGTGCACCAATCGCACTAAGATAAGATATTTCAGGACTAAGGCGTTCCTTATCTTCTTCTAGAGGTCGGAACAGATCCTTATTCACTTCAAGTGATCGAACAACTATTGGGGTACTCAATGGGTGGCTTTGTCCATGTATAAGCGTTTTAAGACCCTTTCTGTATAGGCAGATTGATGTATAAAGATCCCGTCCACTTAACGTTTAATTTGCAAACCAAGACAAAGTTTTGTCTTTCCAAGATCTTTCATCTCAAGTTCTTTCTTAATATATTCAATTATCTTTTGGAGCTCTTCTAGATTTACAACAAGATTTATGTCATCAACATAAACAGCAAAAATAACTAATTCTGATGTCGTTTTCTTTATAAAAATATATGGACAAATAACATCATTTATGTAACCCTCTTTCAGCAAATATTCGCTAAGGCTATTATACCACATACACCCAGATTGCTTTAAACCGTACAAAGATCTTTGTAATCAGATTGAACACATTTCTTGAGATCTTGAATTTGCTTTAGAGATTTTCATGTAAATCTCATTATCAAGTGACCCGTACAGATAAGTTGTAACCACATCCATCAGATGTATTTCAAGCCTTTTACGTAAGGCTAAATTGATAAAATATCAAAATGTTATGGCATCCATTACGAGTGAATATGTTTCTTCATAACCGACTCCAGGTCGTTGTGAGAATCCTTGTGCGGCAAGGCAAACCTGTATCTTTCAACTTCATTTTTGTCATTCCTTTTTCGCACAAAAACCCATTTATGACCAATTGGTTTTATAGGTGTTTGGACTACTAGTCCAAAGACCTCTCTTTTAGCAAGTGCATTCAATTCTTATTGAATTGCCCCTTACTATTTTGGTCAATCAGATCTTTGTCGACATTCTTCGACAGATCGGGTTCAAAATCCTCACTATC
The DNA here is from genome assembly GCA_002018475.1 of Nicotiana obtusifolia. Lineage (NCBI taxonomy): Eukaryota > Viridiplantae > Streptophyta > Magnoliopsida > Solanales > Solanaceae > Nicotiana > Nicotiana obtusifolia. The sequence goes on from MCJB01000156.1 coordinate 11,497, forward strand.
TTGCATAATGTCACGTGTAACATTATATGCAAAAATACTATCCACCACTATTTCCGATCGATTTAAATTAATCCCATCACCAGTAGAACTTATTAAAAGTTCCTCGCTCACTTGAGTCTCGTGTTCATTGATTTCTTCAGGAATCTCAGAACTAATCAGATCTTGGGTCTCTTCAGGGATCCCTTCATAGTATCGTTTTGATCATTAGTCGATTTTCTTTTTCGAGGATTTCGATCCTTAGAATCCAAAGGCCTACCACGCTTCAGGCATTCTTTAGATTCACTAGCTCTCATGCTAGTAGATGGTCCTACTGGAACATCAATTCGAATAGGCACATTCTCTGCAGGGATATGTGACTTAGTTATCCTTTTCAAATAAGTAAACGCGTCTGGCATTTGATTTGCTATATTTTGTAAATGGACGATCTCCTGGACCTCCTGATTACATATAAGGGAACGTGGATCAAAATAAGATAATGATGAAGCTTTTCACATAATTTATCTTTTGATTTTCTTTTTCTCTCCCCCTAATTGTGAGAAATTTATTTCATCAAACCGACAATCTACAAATCAAGAAGTAAAAACTCTCCTGTCAATGGTTCAAGATAGCGAATAATAAAGGGTGATTCAAACCCAACATATATTCCTAAGCTTTCCTGTGGGCTCATCTTACTGCGCTATGGTGGTGCTACTGGCACATATACAACACATCCAAAAATTTGTAGATGGGAAATATCTGGTTCATGATCAAAAACTAATTGTGACGGATAATATTTATTATAATGTGTCGGTCTGAGACGGATAAGTGATGTTGCATGCAAGATAGCATGGCGCCAAACAGTAGTGGGCAATTTTGTTTTCATAAGTAGTGGTCTTGCTATCAATTGCAGGCGTTTAATAAATGATTCTGTAAGGCCATTTTGAGTATGAACATAAGCTACAGGATGTTCAACTTTTATCCCAACTGATAGACAATAATTATCAAAAGCTTGAGATGAGAATTCTCCAGAACTATCAAGGTGAATAGCCTTTATAGGATAATCCGGAAATTATGCCCTTAATCGATTTAATTGGGCTAATAGCTTTGCAAACTCCAGGTTACGAGATGATAGTAGGCACACATGAGACAATCTTGAAGATGCATCAATTAGGACCATAAAATATCTAAACAGCCCACTTGGTGGGTGAATAGGTCCACATATATCCCCATGTATACGTTCTAAAAAGGCAGGGGATTCAATGCCAACCTTCATTGGTGATGGTCTAATGATCGTTTTGCCTTGATAACAAGCATCACAAGAAAATTCATTATTGTAAGAATCTTCAGGTTCTTTAGTGGATGCCCACTCGAATTTTCAGTAATTCGTCTCATTATTATTGATCTAGGATGGCCCAAACGGCCATGCCAAAGCACAAAAATATTTGAATCAGTAAACTTCTGGTTTACAATAGAGTGTGCTTCAACTGTACTAATCTTTGAATAGTATAAGCTAGAAGATAAAGTTGGTAACTTTTCTACAATGCACTTCTGGCCAAAAACATTCTTTATAATACAAAAATATTCCATATTCATTTCATCTATCGTCTCAACATGATACCCATTTCGGCGGATATCTATAATACTTAACAAGTTTCTTCGAGGCTTGGAGGATAATAATGCATTGTCTATAATAAGTTTTGTTCCCTTAGACAGAAATATAGTGGCTCTTCCGGAGCCTTCAATCAAACTTATATTACTAGAAATTGTTGAAATATGTACTTTTTTCTTATGCAAATAAGAAAAGTATTTCTGATCTTTGACTATGGCATGAGTTATTTTATTATCAATGACACAAATATCTTCATGATTGGTCTTTGATCCAAACATAATTTGAGAATTATTCATATTCTTCAAAATGACATAAACAAAATAAATATGATAGTAAACATCATTATCAAAGCATAACTTTTATTATGTACAACAATTACATAACCATACTATCTACTACAAACAATAAAAATTAAAATATTTGTATTTCTAAAGATTTATCACCGATCACATCACTTGTTTCTCCTTCCGGGAGTGCAAAGTAATCAGCTACATCCAAATGCTTGAAGTCTAAATTATCTTCAGAAATAAAATTTGCTTCAGTATTTTTCTCTGTCTTCTTTAGGGAGACTTGATATAGCTAGGTTTACGTGACCAGTGCTTTTTTCCTCCACATCTATAGCATGCATTTTCTGCCTTTGCTGCTTGCACTGCTTCATGCTTTTGTTCTTTCCACTGCTGGTGGTGACGAGGGTTCTTTGGTGCATTATTATTACGATGATTAGAGTTTCTTCCCCCATCACAACCATGACCACGACTGGGCCATGACCTCTTCCACACTTAGCTTGGTGGAAGTTCGTCTCATTCACTTCAGGGAATGGACAAGAACCAGTAGTCCGGCTTTCATGATTTTTCATTAATAGCCCATTATGTTGCTTGGCTACAAGAATATGTGAGATAAGTTCATAATACTTTTTGAATCCCATCTCTCGATATAGTTGCTGCAGGAGCATATTCGAGGCGTGAAAAGTGGGAAACGTTTTCTCCAACATATCATGATCAGTAATATTATCACCACGTAATTTCAATTGGGAAATAATTCTAAACATAGCAGAATTATACTCACTGATAGATTTAAAATATTGTAGTCTTAGATGAGTCCAATCATAACGTGCCTATGGAAGAACGACCATCTTCAGGTGGTCACATCTATCTTTCAAATTATTCCACAGTATGACTGGATCTTTAATAGTGATATATTCCATTTTCAAGCCTTCATCAAGGTGATGGCGTAGGAATATCATTGCTTTGGCACGGTCTTGGTTTGATGCTTGATTTTTGTCCTTGATGGTGTTTGCCAGACCCATCGCATCAAGATAAATTTGAGCATTACGCACCCAAGACATGTAGCTTTTGCCCAATATATCCAGGGCTGCAAATTCAAGTTTATAAAGACTTGACATTATTTAGAAAAACAAAGTTCGTAGCTCTGATACTTTCAAAGTATTTGCTCGAGATGGTAGAGTCTCGTGCTGATAATGTATTATAAAATAAAGACTGTAAAGTAAAAACAAGTATAGAGAGAAACTGATATATTATTCAAACTTCAAACTTATTGTGACGACCCGACCAATCGTCTCATGAATTACCGCTCCGATTCCCCCATTTCTGCTTCATTATGCTTAGTTATCCGTGTTTTATGTGATCGAATTGAGCAGTTTGCGTTAGGAGTGGATTTGGTAAGAAATGAGACACTTAATCTCTTTTAAGAAGGTTTAAGTTGGAAAAGTCAACCAAATATTGACTTATGAGTTAGAGGGCTCGGATGTGAGTTCCGATGGTTTGGTTAGCTTTGGGAGGTGATTTATGACTTAGGAGTGTGATCGGAATTAGTTTTGGAGGTCCGGTGTAGAATTAGGCTTCAATTGGTGGAGTTAGTATTTTGGCGATTTTCGGTTGTTAGGCGAGATTTTGATCCGAGGGTCGGAATGGAATTCCGAGAGTTGCTATAGCTTCGTATGGTGATTTCGGACTTAGGCGTATGTCAGGACTTTTTGATATCGGGGTCGGAATCCAGTTCTAAAAATCTTCATAAGTCCGTTATGTCATTTATGACTTGTTGCAAAATTTGAGGGCAATCGGACTCGATTTGATAGGTTTCGGCATCGAATGTAGAAGTTGGAATTTATTAGTTTCATTAGGCTTGAATTGGGGTATCATTCATGTTTTAGCGTTGTTGGATGTGACTTGAGGCCTCGACTTTGTCCGTAATATGTTTTAGGACTTGTTGGTATATCCGGACGGGGTCACGAATGGCTCGGGTGAGTTTTGGATGGTTAAACGGACTATTTCATCTTTGAAAAAAAAAAATTACAGAAAAACTAGTGCGAGTAATCCAGTTTGGAAGCTCATATCTTATAATCTATAAAGAATCAGAAAAATTCAAAACATAAAAGTTGTAGCCCTTTGAATGTAGTTTGCAGAAAGATAAACCATTTATCATTTGGACATTTGTATCAAAAGTTATGATGGATTAACCGAAGCTCGGTACTGCTGTTGTTTTCCAGGCAGTGAGCATGGCAGAAATTTCTGCTGCACAGGACCGATTTTGGAAGCTTATATCTTGCAATATATAAGGAATTATGAGATAATCAAAACATGAAAATTGTAGCTCTTTGAATCTAGTTTCCAGAAAGATAAACCATTTTTCGTTTGGACATTTGTATAGAAAGTTATGATTGCTCGAAGTTGGCCGATGGAGCAATTTCGATAGAATTTTCTGATGCACTTTAGAAGCTCATATCTCGGAATATATAAAGAGTTATATAGTGTACAACCTATCAAATGAAAGATATTCGAGTCTAGTTTCTAAATATTCAAACCGTTGATCATTTGGATATTTCTACAAGGAATTATGAGCGTTTTAACAGACGGTGTATAGCAAGGGAAAATGGTAAGAGGATGTACAACCTGCACAGCGCAGGTACAACTCGATGAAGCCTGGGCAGAATATTTTTAAGCCTTATTTTGTCCGCGATTTCACCCATAGTTGCTCATTTTTGGAGGTTCTTGAAGGAAATTAACGAGGGATTCAAGGAGAATCAATTGGAGGTAAGAATTTCGGACCTAAAACTCGTTTATATTGTGAAATCCACCTAGAAAATCATTGAAGTCTTGCTAAAAATGTAAGAAATAGGGCTTGGGATTTTGAAATTTTAATTGGGTATTTGGAGGACCATTTGGGGTCGGATTTGAGAACTTTTGATATGTATGAACTCGTTGGGAGATAAGGAACCCGTTGATGTGAAAATTTCTGAGCTTCGAGAAGTGGGCCCAAGGCTCGAGTTTTGCTAATTTCGGAATTTTTGGTATTTTTCGATTGTTTTCGCTTGGCTTTGTCCCCTCAGCATATTGTGACGTATTTGTTCTGATTTTGGATAGATTCGACACGCGTGGAGGCCAATTCGAGGGGCAAAGGCGTCGCGGGCTAGGGATTTAGCCGGTTCGAGTTGAGTAGTGATTGTAAATGATGTTCTGAGGGTTTGAAACCCCGGATTGTACATTGTAGTGCTATATTGAGGTGAGACGCGCGCTCAATGATGAGCATGGGGTCGTTTACTACTGGAGATTGTGACTTGGTCCGTCCCGATTAATGATTTTTACCGCGTATTTGACTAAAACTTATTTGTTATCATCATGACTTGGGCTGATTGTCATATTTGGGCTTCGTGTCAATTATTTGAACCCTTCAGGGATTTTTATCACTATCTCCTCACTATTTTGACTTATTACTTGAACTCAGTCATGCTGTTTTCCACTGTTTTACAACTCAGCCACTTTTACTCAGTTTTAAGACTTAAATAATATTTTAATGATGTTTTTGGGCTAAGAACTACTATTTTACTATGCTCGAGGGGCTTGTGATGAATGAGTGCGGCCGAGGGCCAGATGTGAGGATGTACTGAGTGATATGAGGCCGAGGGCCTGAGATACATTATATGCCACGAGGTGGCTTGTGACTGATGTGAGGCCGAGGGCCTGAGACACTTTATATACGCCATGAGGTGGCTTGACTGATATGAGGCCGAGGGCCTAGATTTGATGCCACGAGGTTGCTAGATATTGCGCTTGGGCCGTAAGGGGCCCCTCCCGGAGTCTGTACACCCCCAGTGAGCGCGGGTACCCATTGTGATGTGAGATATAGCCCGAGGGGCTGATACTGTTCCATGTGATAGCCCGAGGGGCTGGTATTGTTCTGAGATTTGAGCCCAAGGGGCTGGTACTGTTCTGCGATATTGCCCGAGGGGCAAAATTGTTGATAAGGAGATTTTACTTGATTTCTCACTGATTTACTATTTTCAAATGATGTTTTATTGCTTCCTTATAGAATGCCTTGTGCTTTACGTGCTTTCTTACTTTCAGTCGTTATTTATATTTATTACTCACTGGGTCGGAGTACTCACATTACTCCCTGCACCATGTATGCAGATTCAAGCGTTGTTGGTTCCGCTCCGGAGTGCCGACTCCTCCCGTCCAGGCGGTGATTTAGAGACTACGAGGTAGCTGTTGGCGTCCGCAGCCTCGTATCTCCCTTATCTTATCGTTTCCATGTTTTTCAAACAGTTGTGCTAGATATTGTATTTAGTAGACTTGTATCAGGATCCATAGTTGCTCATGACTTGTGACACCCCGGTTTGGGCTGTGTCGGGATGATTTCTATTATGGTTAGCTATATTTCCTCGAATGATTGCTATTAAATCATGCTTATATTGTTTTCATGTTAATTAACTGCTTAAAATGAGATTTTGGTTAAATTGGTTGGCCTTGTCTTCACGAGATGCGCCATCACGACGGGGTTCGGGGTTAGGGTCGTGACAAGTTGATATCAGAGCCTAGGTTACATAGGTCTCACGAGTCATGAGCGGGTTTAGTAGAGTCTCGCGATCGGTACGGAGACGTCTGTAATTATCCTCGAGAGGCTGCAGAACCTTTTAGGAAAAACTTCATATTCTTGAAATTCTTGTCGTGCGAGCTTGTTGATCTGAGCACTAAACTTCTGTTATTCTATTCTCTCACAGATGGTGAGGACGCGAGCTACCGGACGAGGTGTACGACCACCAGTGCCACCCACTGAGGCCACCAGAGGCTGTGGATGCGGTCGTGGTCGTGGCAGAGGCAGAGCAGCGAGGGTAGCACCTGTTGATCCACCAGCTGCCCCAGCTCAGGATCAGGCTCTAGCAGCACCAATTCAGGCACCAACTGTGCCCGTCGTAATTCCGGGTCTTCAGGAGGCCTTGGCTCTCAGATCTTATCCGTTTGCACTGGCCTGGCTCTGGCAGTTTCAGCCACCACAGCAGCAGCTACTTCACAGGCCGGGGGAGGCAATCAGACCCCCGCTGCTCGTACACCTGAGTAGGTAGTGCAGGGACTTCAGACGTCGGGGGCACCTCCAGCCCAGCCGGTTGCACCAGCCCAGGAGTTCATGGTACCAGTTATGCCGGATGATGAGCAGCATCATCTTGAGAGGTTTGGTAGACTCCAGCCTCCGTCATTCAGTGGTGTTGAGGGCGAGGATTCCTAGGGTTTTCTTGATAAGTGTCAGTGGATGCTCCGTACAGTAGGGATTCTTGAGTCTAGTGGTGTGGCATTTACCACCTTTCAGTTTTCTGGAGCTGCCTTCACTTGGTGGGAGGCGTATGAGAGGCGTAGGCCGGTTGGTGCAGCGCCCCTTACTTGGCAGCAGTTCTCCGCTCTTTTCTTGGAGAAGTATGTGCCGCAGTCCCGCAGAGAGGAGCTGCGTAGACAGTTCGAGTGGTTGCGACAGGGGGATATGATTGTGTCACAGTATGAGTCAAGGTTTTCTGAGTTGGCTCGTCATGCCATCTGGATGGTTCCGACAGATCGTGAGAGGATCAGGAGATTTGTTGATGGCCTTAACTATCATCTCCGTATTTTGATGACCAGAGAGAGAGTGTTGGGTGCTACGTTCGAGGAGGTGGTTGATATCGCCTGCGAGATTGAGACGGTTCATCGTCAGGAGCGAGAGGAGAGGGAGGCCAAGAGTCCTCGAGGATCGGGCAGTTATAGTGGTACTCTTTCGAGGGGCCAGTTTCAGCATCGTAGAGGTCGTTCTTTCAGGCCTGCTCAGTCAGCCCGTCCAGAGTATCGCGGGGCATCTTCAGGTCGTGGTTATCATGGGTCGCAGCAGGGCCAGTCATCACTCAGCGCCCTTCCAGCTTAGAGTTCAGCTCATGCTCCGTCAGCCCAGGGTTCTTCTATGCCGAGTGCATCTGCTAGACACTCCGGTGCGAGGGATTCCCTTCAGCCCTCTTCTCCAGCACCAGGGAGCTATTATGAGTGTGGCGAGATGGGCCACATGTGGAGGCAGTGTCCTCAATGTGGTGCTAGTTCGTCTCAGCAGAGGGGTCAGCCCTCGACTTCTACTCCAGTTACTTTACCACCCGCCCAACCAGCTAGGGGTGGAGGTCAGGCAGCCAGGGGTCGCCCTAGAGGGGGAGGTCGATCAGGCGGTGCCAGGCTCGTCTCTATGATATTCCAGACATGACATATGCCATTGCTTCAGATGCTGTCATTACAGGTATTGTTTCAATCTGCCACAAAGATGCCTTTGTATTATTTGATCCCGGTTACACCTATTCTTATGTATCCTCATATTTTCCTCATTATTTCGGTACGCCCCGGGAGTTCCTTGCTTTATCTGTTCATGTGTCTACCCGGTGGACGATACTGTTGTTGTAGACCGTGTGTATCGGTCATGTGTGGTGACTATTGGGGGTCTGAAGACACGAGTGGACCTATTGCTATTGAGCATGGTGGATTTTGATGTCATTTAGGGCATGGATTGGTTATCTCCGTGTCGTGCTATTCTAGTGGGGGTGTACAAACTCCGGGAGGGGCCCCTTACGGCCTAAGCGCAATATCTCGTGGCGGCGTGCCACCCCATCCATTCATATCAAATCCCGTGGCGGC
>MCJB01000157.1:0-20010 GCA_002018475.1 Nicotiana obtusifolia
AACTAGGTAAAACTATGGAAGTGTATATCGATGACATGTTGGTCAAGTCCCTGCGAGTAGAGGACCATCTTAGTCATTTGCAGGAAACATTTGACATTTTGAAGAAGTAGAATATGAAGTTGAACCCGGAGAAATGCGCGTTCGGAGTACGCTCTGGGAAATTTCTCGGGTTCATGGTCTCGAACAGAGGAATAGAGATCAACCCGGACAAAATCAAAGCCATCGAAGATATAAAAGTCGTCGATAGCGTCAAGGCCGTTCAAAAACTGATAGGCCGGATTGCAGCATTAGGCCGCTTCATATCTAGATCGTCGGATATAAGCCACCGGTTCTTCAATTTGTTAAAAAAGAAGAACGAGTTCTCATGGGGACCGGAGTGCCAGCATGCCTTAGAGGAACTGAAAACGTACCTTTCTAGCCCGCCCCTATTACATACGCCAAAAACAGGCGAGCTATTGTATCTTTACCTCGCCGTGTCGGAGATAGCGGTAAGCTGAGTTCTGGTTCGAGAAAAACAAGGTACGCAATTTCCCATTTATTATGTTAGTAGGACATTAGGAGAAGCCGAAACCAGGTACCCGCACTTAGAAAAATTAGCACTCGCCTTATTGAGTGCCTCTAGGAAATTGAAACCATACTTCCAATGTCACCCAATATGCATGGTGACACCTTACCCACTTAGAAATGTTATGCATAAGCCCGAGTTATCGGGCCGACTGGCCAAGTGGGCATTCGAGATCAGCGAGTACGATATCCAATATCGACCTCGAACCTCGAACCTCGATAAAATCTCAAGTACTGGCCGATTTTGTCGTCGACTTCACACCGTCGCTCATTCCCCAAGTCGAGAAAGAGCTCATGACTAAATCGGGGACTCTTTCGGGAGTGTGGACTCTGTTCACAGACAGAGCCTCAAATTCGAAGGGGTCGGGGTTAGGCATCGTACTCAAGCGCTCGACCGGGAACACAATTAGACAGTCCATTAAGACTATAAAACTGACTAACAACGAAGCCGGATATGAAGCTATGATTGCAGGTCTAGAATTGGTCAAGAACCTTGGGGCAGAAATAATCGAGGCCAAGTGCGACTCTCTCCTTGTAGTCAACCAAGTGAATAGAACGTTCGAAATCAGAGAGGGACGTATGCAAAGGTATGTGGATAAAATGCAGGTCACTTTACATAGGTTCAAGGAATGGACCCTACAGCAAACGAGGGGACTATCTGTATTGGGTCAAATATGATCGATATCCGTATTGGGTCAAACATGATCGACTGCTCGAGAAGGGTCGAGCCCGGATACGACACGAGACCAGGTTGCCTCGACCCGAGGTCAGCAAGTCGAGCACGAAAATGGAGCAACCGAAACAGGGTGACCGATGTTGACCGGCCAAAAACACATCTCGTAACAGAAGGTCGGTTTCAACCGGATATTTCGTGGATTCCTGATATCTCGCCAGGAGTAAATATCACAACCGTTATAGACGTTAAGCCACCATTTTAGGATATTCCATCCCGTAATTAAAGGGATTTACCCTGTAATTAGACTTTTACCATGTTTAGGACTCTTTTATCTACCTATAAGAAGGGCATTTGGCCTTCATTGTAACGGAGGAGACTTACAAGAGAAAATACTAGAAATTGTTACTGCTCACTGCTACAGTTCATCAAATTCTGTCTACCTTTTATATTCTATCACCGGCTACTCAATCATTGTGGTTTGATTATTACTGTTATCCATTATATTTCAAATTTATTTGCTTTATATTTTGCATTGTATCAAATTGAGTCGCACATCCTTAGCACTACGAATAAATTCAATTGTTACTCGGTTTTAAGGGGAAACAAAGAGAGAGGCAGAAGTAACAGTGGTCACTAGCGACGGGCCCACTCCGTCGGATCCGGGGAGAGAAAGAGAGATGAGGGAGAAAGAAAAGACAAGAGCTGAGAGGAGCCATGGCTGCTTTGCCAGCCATCGCCGGCGATCAAACCCGGCGGGCGGCAGCGTGGAGGGGAGATCGAGAACGGGGGTTTGTTCTCTCAAAGATGAGAGCTTGAGAGAGAACTCATGGGGACAGGAAGCTGTCTCAAATATAAGAATGAGAGCGTGAGGTTAAAATACGTACGGTTTCTTTTTGTCAGATGTAAAAATCTGATGGGTAGTCTCCTTTTTATGGTGTAGTGTAGGTAAAATATAAATGTGGGTGTGTGGGGTAGGGACTTAGGGACCAAGTTTAAAAATAAATAAAAAAGTAAAAATATAAAAAAATTACATGGTAAAAAATAAAGGAAGGTTAAGTCACATCGATCTCATGTCGCGTTAATGTCTAGTCACATCAAATATATTGTCACATCGAATGTCCATGGGACATTGAACTTGACCGGACTCGATTTGTATGTCGGGTTGCACGAGAATCAAGTCACGTGTAGTTCTAGAAGATTGAGTACTTCTTATGAATCGTAGCCTCATGGAGTGGAAGACAAATGTTCGAGGATGAAAAGGTTCGTATAATCTCGACATTGCTTCCAAGGTTGCCCTAGTGTCGGACTGTGGTGACACGAGACATAAATGTTGGATGGTGGATGGATGGATTTGAATGGACCTGGATATGAATGCAGCCGGGCTCAGTGTTGAGCTTCCCTACATATCTCAGATGCAACGAGAATTAGGCCGGTTGTAGTTCAAGAACCGATGGATGATTTGATTTGATTTTTGATTTGAAATTGCCCCAGAATCAAGCTGTGATAACACTAGGTGTTTTATTTTGACTGTGGGGTTTCGGATTGCCTACACACCCCATGTCAATGGGACGTAAGAACGATACTTGGGACATGCCGACGATTGTTGTTGGAAAGCTCAACGTCCATCCTCAAAATCTGGCCCAGTTTATTTGTTAGAAGATAATTTCACGTTGTGTTACCACTTTGATCAGTAGAGTTGACGAGGTGTGGGCTATACTTCCCTTTGATTTGAGAAAGATAGATATGTGATTTTTTAGAATGAAATGGGGTCCCGGGTTGGAACTCTAATTTGAAAGAGATTCGGGCTAGATACCGGTCCAAAATAATCGGAGCACTTTGATTTTTGAAGAAAATCCGGACTGTGTACCGATCCTAAGTGATCGGAGCACTTTGGTTTTTGAAGGAAATTCGGACGATGTACCGGTCTGTAGTAATACCGGAGCATTAAAATCTAAAATACTCGTATTAGAAGGTGAGCGCCTGTAAGATTTGAACTTGAAATGAAATGCTCATTGTTCAGGAAGGCACCTGAAAAATTGACTTTGAAACAAAATGCCTATTGTTTAGGCGCTTGGAAATTTGACTTTGAAAGAAAATGCCCATTGTTCAGGAGGGCACCAGGAAGAGCAAGAAGCTATTTTTTTCTATATAAGAAAATTGATGGACGGTTCTGTTATTAACGATTCAGGCAAGCAATAGATGCAAAAAGATAGATATTGAAATGATTTGGCCGGGTCTGACTAAGACTGCCTAAGTATCCCAATGGAATCATGCCAAAATGTTATTCGATAACAAAAGATGACTGAATTCGATGTGGATTGCATACGTATTCCTACCAAAGGAAAAAAAGTCGCGGCGTAGTTCCGAATATATAGGAATGATTTTTGGTTTTCTAGTACAAGAGTGAGATCAGATCCTACATGGGTTGCCTATGTATCCCCCGTGAGAAGTGGCGTAGGTATGTGACAACAAAACCTAACCCTACTATAAACAAAACTTGACTCTTTTTGTTTTTTGCGTTTTCTGCTGTTTGTAGCTTTTTGTAGAGAATATTATAAAAAAAGAGATTGCGATTTTATTGATCGATAATTTTTCATTTTTTGACTTGACTTTGGTTAGTACCGACAATGAGTTTTGCGCATAGAAATTTTCACCATTTACTTTCCAGCAAACCGAGATCAGCTTATGGGTAATTCATATAGCTTCGAGTGGTACCTCATGTATACCTATGTATTGACAAGATTTCTTCGTCTTGATTTAATCAAAGGTTTTGAATTTTGCCTAACTCATGTTTCAAGTGCCCTCACCACAAAGAAAGTCCTAATTTTCACACATTTATGAATTATTTATATTTTTTTAGGATATTTTTGTGAAGCACACTCACACTCATAATGATGTTCAATGCATGTAATTGAGATACTGTATGCTTGACCTTTATGTGACTATCCACTAATGTGAGAACACTTGGAATAGAATCATGTAGGGCTTTGTTATCGGCTTGTAGTGTAGGCTTGAGGATGGGTAGGATATTCATTTGGGATAAAGGGTGACTAATCTTCCTTGAGTACTCCACTGTGTCCATGTCTTTAGAGTTCAAGCCATGCTTCGGCGTTGATCTTGTTTAGCTCGATGTCCCTTTATTTTCTTGAATTCTTTTGAACTTATTGGAGGTTCTTCTTCCTTTTATTGGAGTTTCCTCTTCTCTTTTTTTCTTTTTCTTTTTGTTTTTCTCTTTTTTGAGGCTTCTACTGCTTTGCACGAGTTTTTCTCTTCTTGCTAGAGTTCCTCCTCTTTGAATTTGTGGAGTTTTCCCCTTTTTGTTGAATTTCTCTTTTGATTTTGCGGAAGTTTTCTCCTTCATGTTGGATCCTCCCTTTGAACTTGCGAAGTTTCCTCTTTCTTTCTTGATGTCTTTGATTGCCTTGGACTTTCCATCTTTTGCCTTTTCATACTTGTCGCCTTCACTTTGGTCTTCGTCCGAAGTTACACATTTTCAATGCACGCAAGGAGATAGGCAAAGAGAGGGGTAGTGCACTTAGCACAAGAAAGGATATGGGCTAAGATATGGTTGCCCAAGAAAAGGCTTAAGGCTCAAAGGGGGGTGATGCTAGGGATCAATGTCATTTGGTAGGCTTGAAAGGCTCAGACGGGTCAAAGAAGGCCTACGATCCTTTCCAAAATCAAGCGTTACTCAGGATTTCGCCACGACAGACATTCGGGCTAAGTTCTAGATCTACAATGCAATGCAATGAATGCCAAGTTCTAGATCTACAATGCAATGCAATGAATTTTAAATTAGGCTCACCACACAATTCACATGAAACGATGAGGTCAGCTTTGTTCTTACCCTAACTGTAAGCATGAGAATTTTCAAGTGTCACTAAGGTATAATTAAGAGTTACAACATAAATCTATGGTTTACCACGAAGCTGTCCCTCTCCATCATACCAATTAGCATGTTCTTTCCCATGCACGCCTTAACTATATCGGTACCAATCAAGTCAATATTTGGTGATTTTTCCTCTTTTTTGTTTTTTGATAAGTTGGACAAAATTCAAAGAAAAGTTTCCCCTCCTCTATTTTTTTTTTTGATAAATGGGACCAAACCCGAGGAAGGGTTCCCCTTTTTTGGATTTTGGGTTTTGACCTAAGAACAATTTTTTTGTTTTTCTATTTTTTTTTGGACTTAATCAAATTTTTTTGCAATTTTTTGAAAAAAATGAGACCGAACCCGAAGGTTGCCTACGTATCTTGTTGAAATGAGAATCAAGTCAAGCATAATTCAGGGAGAGTGGAAAGAAAATATTTTTTAGATTTTCATTTCATTTTTTCCTTTAATTTTGACTTCATCAATTTTTGTGGTTTTTGATAAGAGAACTGAATGTAAAACGGGCTTTGTGGTTACCGTTCCGAAGTGCTATCGGAGCATTGAATGTTAGACGGGCTTTGTTACCATTCCAATGTGATATCGGAGCACTAAATGTTCGACGGGCTGTATTATCATTCTGATGCGATATCGGAGCACTGAATGTTAGACGGGCTTTGTTACTATTCCGATGCGATATCGAAGCATTGAAGGTTAGACGAGCTTTGTAGTTACCGTTATGTATAGGAGCATTGAACGGGAAAGTAAAATGCCAGGCTGTGTACCGTTCCATATAGGAGCATTGTTAGTACGAGGCTGGGTACCGTTCCGTTTAGGAGCGCTGACAGAAAAGTAAAATGACGGGTTGTGTACCGTTCCGTATAGGAGTATTGTTAGTACGGGGCTGGGTACTGTTCCATTTAGGAGCACTCACTAATGTCCTTTTATGAGATTAGTGTCTTCACAAAATGATGGAATCAAGAATTGTAACTAACACTCGCCTGATTGTTCGGTTGATGTTCCATAATGTCCGATGTCGGATACTATCTCCCGTGCAGTCCCCAGGATGGTGCGCCTTTCGGCTGTCCACAGGAACCATTTGATGATTGTCCCCGGTTGACAACCGGGAACGATATTCTGATCTGAATATAGAAAAGTGGTGAGAGAAGCGAAGTCATGAAAAATGATGGAGTTGATGGTAAAACTACTACTCTCCTGATTATCTGACTGATGTTCTACCAAGTTCGAGACTAGATGTTATCTCCGTGAAGTGCCCAGGATGGCATTCCTGTAAAACTCGGAGAAGAAAATGTTCGAGTCCCTCTTGGGTGAAGTTATAAGATTAAGAGGGTGCATAGTTAGGCCGTGCAGCCAGTGGTGTATCCGGTTGCAATCAGGAATTCGATGTCGGTATTCCATGGTGGTTACGGAGATTGTGTCGTCCCTCCTGTGTCCAAAGAAAAATTCTTAGTTCGAGGGAAGGAAATTGACTCGTGTTGACTTGCGGCTTCGCTTTTTCTTCTTTGTTTGTCCGAGTCGTGCGAGCATGACACTTCTCGAAGGGTTGACTTCTATCTAATCTCTGAACTTGGGAAGTGGGAGTCAAGCGAGTTATGGAACAAAAGTTGGCAAAGGTCATAACAATTACATTCATAAAGGTGCTGAAAATTAGGTCAAATGTAGCAGAGCTTTTCTCTCAATATAATAAGAATTACATGGTGATCCACCTATTAAATTTAAGACTATGAGTCTAGTTTCAAATTCATTAAATCGTTCGTCGATACGACATCGTAGTAGATAGATATTTGCGTTTTTGCAAAACGGCGCAAGCAGCTCCCAATGGGACCCACTTAGGTGGTGGTCGACCTACTTCACTTTAAAAACGATTTGGACGATCTTTCTTTCACATTTTTTCTACCCAACTTTGTCCCTACACTCCTCCTAACCCCCCCTAAACAAGTACTATAAGGGTTTTAAGGGGAATCCAAGTGATTACACCATATTTCACCATCAAAGGTTAGTTCTAGTGAAGAACAACACCTCTTTGAGGTTGTCATCATTGAGGATAGTTGTGGGCTGTGTTTGGCTGAAATTTCAAGTTGTTGCTACTGGATAAGATGAGTATAACAGCCTACTAATTGTGCTTAAGCTTGCTTGTCTGTTAGTTAAGCTGTTAGGATGATAAACTATAAGATAATACCTGGATTAGCTTGAGATGTTGTTGTTCCTGTCAGATTGTTTTGAAAGTTTCTCTAATGAACTTTAAGTGGCTGGAAATTATGGGAAATAAATTGGCTATGATATTTTTAGTATTATTATGTTGGTTTACATGTCAATCTTTTTGAGGGAAATGGCAACTAGAAAAGGAAATAGTTATAAAGCACTTGGAAGTAGTCCATCGTGATATTATATTGTGTTGGACAATTTCAGGCAACTTTGGAATTGAATAGAAGTTTGGAAATCTTTTAAAAAGTATTGGTTATTATACTGGATATGCTATTAAGTTCAAGAATGAATTATGATGGGGTTGAAGGGTGCTAAAGAGATTTAATCCGAGCTTGCCGCTCGTTGTGATATACTGCTGACTTGTTAATAAAATATTTTGTACCTTATTATTGATGTTGTTCTTATTGTATTGCTCTGATTGTTGTTGTTTGTATATGTTATTGGAGGAGGCCCTTGTTACAAGGGAGATGTTGTCCGAATTTACGTAAACGAGCTACGAACTTAAGTTACGGACTTAGCCTTTACTCAGCACTGATTTTTGAATCTCCTTATGCTATGGTAGATTGAGTTGAGTTGTTTGAAGAGTTGCTTGGAAGGTATTAAGGACTCAACAGGGTTAAGGTATACGTTAAGGCTAATCCTTCCTTCTTTTGGCATGATCCAAGTAACGAAACTTAAACATAAAGTTATTCCATAAATAGTTCTACTCTCAGTAGTTAAGGATGTCTATGTTATTCGTTCCTGTGAAATGTAATTCAAATCAAGCCTAAGTATGATCCTAAGATTCTATTGAGGCATACGATAAACATGTTAATGTTCATAATGTGATGTTATATGCATCTTCATTTACCACCGAGCTACGACCGGTTGGGCAGTTACATATTTACCACGGAACTATGACCAGTTAGGCAGTCATGCATTTACTACTGAACTATGGCCAGTAAGGAAGTGACACATTTACCATCGGGCTAAAGTCGGCCGGGCAGTTACCACCGATTGGGCAGTTATGTATTTTTATTTGTCGTCATTAGGGCAGTTATGCATTTACCATCGAGCTATGGCCGGTCGGGCAGTTACCACTGATCACTTGGCTGTCATGTTACGATATAGATAATAGTCCCAAAGAGAAGCATTGAATATATAAGTATAATAAGTATTCATATCATGACCCTCAGTGGCACTTCAGCGGTTCAGGTTGATTCTTATATCTCTCTTATTGATGTTGACTTATTGTTATATTTTAGTTATGCTTTACTTACTCGGTACATTATTCGTATGGACGTCTTTTTTGTTGTGGATGATGTATTCATGCCTACAGGTATAGGTAATCAATTGGATGAGCCCTCATATAGACGAGGTTAGCATTCAGTGAAGGATTGGTTAGACTCCTTCATTCGAAGTGCAGCCGAGTCTATAAGTCAACTTGTCAGAGGTTTGCTGTAGAATTATGGGTAGGTTTGGGCCCTGTCCCATTCATGTTTTGATGTCAGATACTCTTAGAGGCATTGTAGACACAAGTTCATTATGTACCGTATGTCAGAGGCCTTGATGGCCCGTGTGTATTCATGTTTTAAGTAATGGCTTGCTGATACAGTGTTTGCCCACTTACAGTTATACATGATAAGTTGTGGCCATGTTGTTCTATGATAATTATAGAAAGAATGAGTTCAACCAAGTCAACCTATATACGTTCTAGTTTTCGTCGAACGATCATGAGTTACAGATTGGTTCGCTCGGGCCAGTACGACATCAGGTGCCAGCCACGCCTCACCTAGGTTTGGGTGTGACAAGATGGCAAACATTAACACTCATTATAGGGGTCAATTCCAACACGTTATATTCAGATATGAGAGCAGGTCTTCTAACATGCTAACAAGGTTCATCAGGTGACTTCTTTATCATGAGGAACACACAGAGATCATTTCATTATATTAACATGATTAAACAGTACACTAGAGTCAAGCAGATCAACAGGAGAGTATGAACAGTGGTGGGAATTATTTTGTTGAACTGAAACCATACAACATAATATGACAAACATAAGGATCAACTAGCACATTTTAGTAGGTATGAGGTCTTAACAGGATTCATACATGAGACTATAACAACATTTGTAATAAGCTAAGTCATGAGATATAGAGTTCATTGACAACACAAGTTTGATAACAATACCAAGACATCATGAATTATCAACGAATCACTAATTTAGCAGTAGAATGGCACGCAGAGACATAACATGACAAGCATAATCCTACATCACTAATATACTGTCACAAACAACGGACGACTAACAGAGAAAACACTATAAACACAAAATTGCACAATTAACTAAATGATAGAGAGAGGGTCAGTGTGCACTGACCTTCTATAGAGCAGTAAACCAAGTAGGAATCGATTGTTAGCCTTTTAGGAATCCAAAACCAACAATGATCAACTCACATATGGTTGAACTCGAACAAAAATGAAAGAAAGTTAGAGAAGAGTTACTGGAACTTAACTTAGCAGAAAATTAGAACTTCTAATGCTATGTTTTCCGGTGATATTAGGTGTGTGTTGGTGTCTATTGATGTTTGTTAGGTGAAGACATTGAATGCCTTATTTATAGTAGCATTGAAGCCATTTAGGTTTTCGGTTGAATTCAAAAGGTTTTTGAGAGTGACGATAGATGGATGATGAAGCAAGGAGGGTGAAAACTAAAAGAAAAGAGGGGAAAACAGTGAAGATTCTTACCTGGGCACGAGGAGGTCGAGCGTTGAAGCCATCGGACCATCGATCAAACCTTATTGTTCAGAGGTCATTGAGTTTGACCTCTGTACATCGAATAATGATGATGAAGTTGAAGAAAATGGTCATGCATGCTCCGATAGGATGGTATAGAGGAAGGATTGATGGAATTTCAGATTGCATTGGTTAGGACTAGGGTTTCAGATTTGGGGTTTTGAATTATAGCGATGATAGGGAAGGTTTCAGGAGGGATTTGCGGTTAGCAATGACAGAAAGGATGATTCGGGCTTGATTCGAGTGACATTGTACACATTTGTACAAGGTTTTGGATTGATGGGGTTGATGGTAATGAGAGTAAAGAGAGAGAATGGGGAAAGAAGGGCAGCCAATTGGGTGATAGAATGATTAGGGTTAGGGCTTCTTTTGGGTTTAAAGTGAAGGACGAGATCTGAGCCGTTGGATCTTTTGATCAATGACTCCGATAATTCGGAGAACAGAAATTAGTAAAAGGGTTTATTATGGAAAAACAATGGCCATTGGATCTTTATGATCCAACAGTTGAGATGAGATCTGGTGAAGGTTTGGAAATAAAAGAAAAATAGGAATTAATTGCGGACTATTGATGAATTAGATCAACGGTCCGGATTATTTTGTGCTACTTGTGTGAGTGTAAAAGAGGGTGACGTGGTGCTTTGTTATTGGCTCATACAGGGTGGCATGGATGCCAACATGGATGGATGAGGTGGGTTCTAGACCGCGTCATGGTGTATTGGGCTAAATGTGATAAAATATAATCATCAAATATATTATTTATTACTGTAATTAATTAGTTATTGAAATTAATTATAATACTTCATTTATTGAATTATAAAAGCTAATTTTGGCTAATTAAAGTAATAAAGGTAATATAATTATAAATTTGAGACTAAATTATTAAATTAGTTGTAAAAATTATTTATTAAGATATGAAAGCTATTTTAATTAGTCAAAATAGTAGGAGTAATATAATTTATAAATGTTTAATGCTGAATTATTATTAATATAATATTGCTAATTATATTATATCATTTATATCTTAAGAAAATAGGTATTGTTGATTTAAAAAAATTGTACTACATTTATTGCTGATTAATAAGTGTATAACAATATACCCAGTATAGTACCATAAGTGAGGTCTAGGAAGGGTAGTGTGTACACAGACCTTACCCCTACTTGGAGGTAGAGAGGCTGTTTCCGATAGATCCTCGGCTCAAGAAAATGCGAAAAGGGAAGAAGAAGAAGAAGAAGAAGAAGAAGAAGAAGAAGAAGAAGAAGAAGAAGAAGAAGAAGAAGAAGAGGAAGAAGAAAGAAGAGGGAGACAAAAGAAGATAAGGAAAAAGGGGAGACAAAGAGAAGCCAAAAAAAAGTAGCATCAAATAGTAACAATCAAGAAAATACGATACACGAAGAAAAACGAAGTAATAGGAATAAATAATTTAATTTTAAATGGGATGGTTAAAATTGGTCGTCAATAAGGCTACCGGTCTATATGCTATAATTGACTCACACGAGTCCAATGAGTCTGAACTTGCTTCACAGCTGGGGATGCACATTGGAAGATCCCCTCCCCTTGATGGACATCACTTTGATGAATGGAAGATGTGTATGGAGGTGTTTCTTCAGGCATATAATTATGACATATGGATAATTGTCAATCACGGGCCAATTATACCTACAAAATTGGATAGCAGTGAAAACAAGATCATCAAAAGAGAGAAAGAATATAATGTTGAGGATCGCCATATCATCCAAAAAAATGCTAAAGTAAAGGACCTAATTAATAAGAGTCTGCCAAGGAATATTCTCTACAAGGTGTCCTCCTGCATCTCTGCAAATGATATATGGAGGTCCCTGGAAGCTGATTACGGAAATGAAAACATTCAATGCAAACATTGAGTTAGCACTGATGGAAATTGAAGAAAGCAAGTCAGAAGAGGAAGTGATAGGGATGATGGCCATGAGTGATTCAGAGGCTGAAGACGAACCAAATTAGGTAAGTATCTCTAATCTGAAATAAAACAATCATGTTATGTCTAAAAATAGCTAATAACCATAATAGTAACCATGATGAGTAAAATGGATAGGTTAAGTGCTGCAAATGATCAGTTAATGTGCAAAACAATTTTGAAAAAGAACTGAAAGAGCTTAAGGATAGTCTATTCGATGCTGATAGCAGGAATAAAACACTACAAGAGGAGCGTGAAAAGGCAAAGTATGAACTATCTAGATTAAGATAGTGGCATAGATCTTCTGATGCCTTGAATCGGCTTAATGAGAATTGCAGTACAAATAAATAAGGAATTGGCTATATGAAACTAGTACCTAGATTTGGTCCTAAGTATGTAGGAATTTTTGTTTAATAAGATGTGCGCTCACTGTGAAAAGGTGGGACATTTCAGAGACAATGTCCTGCTTAATTCATGCTCAGTTCAAAAATACTTTCGGCCTACCTGATAAGTGTGGATTTTAACCACTTATTAGTACCTTCTTGCTTTAGTTTTAGTTCGAAAGTGTTGATTTTTGTTCCCAAAAATAATGAAATTGTGCAAATTGCAGGCATGTTGGAGAATTGGACCTTAACAAAGAAATCTAACTCAAAAAAGATTAATCCAGCTTAAAAAGGCAAGAAGGAGGAAAGCAAGCCAAAGTGCGGTCCGCAAAAGTAATTCTACGGTCGCAGAAGAAAGTGCAATCCGCAGAAATGCACGTGCGGCCGCAGAATAGACACCTGAAGCTTCAGAGCACACTAAATTGTGCAGCCGCAATCGTTGGTTACACTGACAAGATTTTAAAAGTTCAGAGAAGATGCAAAACGACTGAGTGTGAAGCCTTGCCAAAGTACAGACGCAAATGAAATTGTGCGGCTGCAGAATTCCCCCAACTGAAGAAGAGAAGAAAAGTGCGGATGGCCCATGGAATTGTGCGGCCGTAGAACCTCTCGAAGGAAATTTTTTTCAACAAATTTTAGGGCACTATATATATCAGGAAAACACTTTTTTAGGGCAAGTTTCGAATTATAATCAACTGTAGCGGTTATTTTTTTGTTGTTTCCCCTAGTTATGACTATTTTTTGTGAAGGATCATTAGTTTTATATTTTAATCTTAGTTTATGGCTTTAATTACTTCTTCTTCTTTGTTTTCTTCACTTCCTAGCATGAGTAGTTAGATTTTCTCTAGGGTTGTGACCCAATCCTAGTGTGTGAACCTTATGGGTTATTAATTTTAGTGCTAGTTTATGGTTGAGTATTTATTATTTAGCCTTATTTATGCATTATTTCAAGAATTAATGGTTGAAAACATTGATTCATACCTATTTGACTTAGTTCTAGCTTGAGAAAAAAGGGACTTAGTGTAGGAAAACTTGGCTAACAAGAAATTGGGATAGTTAAGGTTTTGGCTAGTCTAATTAAAGGTTTGAACTAAAGATAGAGAAAACTCGACTTGAGCTCATATCAATTGTTTGAATTGATACTCAATTGGACTTGAGGAAGCCAATTTGGGAATAACTACTATATAACCGAGAGGTATTGAGTAGGTAATTGAGAATTGAGAGTTATAACACACCCTGATCAACAAACAAACATTAACGTGATTTACCCATTAGGTTAGCACTTAGGCGAAGGTTACATCCTTAAGCTTTTTCCCATTTGACTAAAAACATCAAAAACAATTATTCACTTTCTAGTTTATTCTAATTAGTTTAAAACTTGTTAGTGTTAATTTAGGAATTGGAAAACAAACACCCTTGTTGGAAGCGCATATTGAGTTGTTTCACGTACTCTCAAGTATTTACCCTTGCATCCTACACAAACTCTCTGTGGAATTCGACTCTGACTCTTGTTGGGTACTATAATATCAACAACCGTTTCACTCACTATTGAGTGCGAATTAGACGTGAATCAATTTTTGGCACCTTGCCAGGGAGTTTTTGCGGTGTTAGCTATATATTTGATTGTGTTCTTGAAATATCTTCTTTCCCTTCTGTGTTACTAATTTGTTGAAGAAATTGTAGGTACAAAATGGTGAACAATGAGCTCAAAAATGTCACGACCCAAACTGGAGGGCCATGACTGGCACCCGGGCCGTACTTGCCGAGCACCAACTTACATTTTATCTAACTTTTGTTATTATCTATAAGGGCCGATGAGATAAGTATAAATGATAGACATGAATCCTAAACAACCATCAATGGCGGATAATGGCATGAACATATATATCATGAGCCGACAAGGCTGTCATGAAGCTACGTATAAGGTACGAGCTGACAAGCTGCCATGAGAGACTATACAACAAAAATTAGTCAACAAGGCAATCCAAACTATACATGAGTCGACAAATGTATATGAGCCTCTAAAGGAACATAAGTGATGCAACATAGCCGGAAAAGGGCCCCGACATACCCACAACGCCTATAACAAAAATGCATACCAAGACCACGGCAAGTTCGGAGAAGGGATCTCGCCTGAACTGGGCAGCCTACTGTGGTGGGGGAGCTTCGCCTACCTGTCTATCAGGACCTGCAGCACGACATGTAGCGTCCACAAATAAAAGGACGTCAGTACGAATAAAGTACTGAGTATGTAAGGAAGGAAAGCATAAGTAAGAACAATAATGTAAAAAGGGATAGAGAATATACAACTTGTAACATCTAGGTACCTCTGAGGGCTACTAACATGAATGCATGATGCATATATATATATATATATATATATATATATATATATACATAAACTTTTAAAACATACGCCTCTGTGGGCATCATTATCATCATATCGTACCCGGTCTTAATAGGCTCGGTAAAATCATACCCAGCCACGTAGAGCTCAGTAAAACCCAACTGATCAGTGGTTGCACAACAGGTGCTGTATCCGGCCAACTATAGCGCGGCTCGGTAGAGTAAAATAGATACATATGTATGATGCGTGCTGGACTCATTGGAATCATATTTTGAACCTTTCGAAGTGATGTAAGGTCGGTATCCTCCATACACGTTTATTAGGATTAACTCTTCATTAAGAATCTTACAAGAATAAGGAAGTACCAACAACATTGATAACATAAGAATAAGAGAAGTAACGTCAACATCAATCATTCCATAAGAAGGGAAACAATGAAAGTACTGCTAGCCTCTAAGAGTGGAGTATCTTTGGAAGCTCGTTTATTACATTACGCACAACCAAAGTCGTGCAAAAGAAGGAGAGGGATAGCCTCACATACCTTGTATATACTGCCCAATCTCAGGCTATGAAAATTCCATTACTCCTTAGTCTACAATACGAGAAATGACACTGTCGTTATCGTTTAAACGTCGTAACTATTATGTATCAACCGTAACCTATTTTATGATGAAACGGACAGAACCTCCCCTATTTATATGACTTCCCACAAGTTAAAACAATCACCAAACAGCCCAAACAACATCAATAATAATCATATTGAGCCTCCCAAAACAGTCCACCAACCAACAATATTACTAGCAAGCCTTTCGACATATATCTCACAAGTTCTAGCTTCAACGACTTAGCCGTAACTTGGATAATCTTAAATACATGTAGGGTAAGAGGTTCCTTACCTTTAAACAGAAAGAAGAACTCCAATTTGACCTTAATTTACCATGAAATATCCCTCCAATGCTGCTACAAGAACAAGGAAGCGAAGCTGGCAATCAATTAGGGTTTTTCGGCACTAGAATCACTTTAGAAGGCTTGAAATCACCTAGGGTTGATATTAAAGCTTGATGGAGTATTTTAAAGAACATAAAAAACTTAACCTCCCACACGATCTGGAACAACACAAAAATCAGCAACAACAAGAAGAACAAGAAACTTACTAGCGCCACGGGATTCTCGACACTTGATTTGTGTTGGTTGCCCTTTGTTTTAGTCTTGGATCATGAGAGAACCTTGATAGAGTGTTCTTAGGGTTCTAAGGTCTGCATAAACTGAAAAATAATGACTTATAACGGGGTTGAGGTGTGTTATATACATCTACAAGTCTTAACCGCCTATGTGGGCCCCACCGAGAGCTGCTTGGTGTAGTTTCGCGAGAACGCGAATATCTCTCACCCCGTAATTCTAAGTAAATTGGGAGAAAAGCTTAGTGACATTTGACCTAAAGTATGAGTAAAATTATGAACGTAAGTTGGGACAATGCTTGTCGACTTTTGTTTCACAACTCGTTTGACTTCAAGAATTATGAAACAGATATTATATGATTCAAATACTTTAAAACATAACCTCTTGGTAATATTAATCACCTCTAGATTTACCCGAAAATACGAGTTACAACATCCTTGATTCGTTTAACTTCTAGTACTTGTTAACCACTCTTATACACCCTTGTATCCTTTAAGACCAATAGGACAAAATTCTTATCATCTCAAAGATAATCTCTTCTCGGACCTATGTAGACTAACTTACGGCGTAAGCTAACGTAT
The DNA here is from genome assembly GCA_002018475.1 of Nicotiana obtusifolia. Lineage (NCBI taxonomy): Eukaryota > Viridiplantae > Streptophyta > Magnoliopsida > Solanales > Solanaceae > Nicotiana > Nicotiana obtusifolia. The sequence continues at coordinate 16,531 of MCJB01000157.1, forward strand.
GCAAATATGGGTTGTAACACCCTCCCCCCCAGGAACATTCATCCTCGAATGTAAAGGTTTACAGGTAGTCTAACTCATCGTGGATTTCTGACGGAATTTCCGGCTGAGTTTCCTCTATAAAATGGACACTAGCCAAACTTGCAAGCAGTTAAACCCAACGTATGGCCTTACAAGTCTATACAAAGTATTATAGATATGTACATTATTTGCATATCACCATTTTGTATCAAGAAAGAGTATTCTCAAGTTATTGCTTACCTCATAGAGACGTTTCTCCTTCTAATGCGTCCCGCGTCCCCCCGGCATCCTTGTTATCTTCATTCTGGAACAGGTAAGGGTATTTAGACTTCCTCTCATCTTCTGCTTCCTATGTCATTTCTATCGTATTATTGTTCCTCCACAGTACTTTAACGGAAGCCACATCCTTTGTTCTCAGCTTGTGCACTTGTCGATCTAATATAGCCACTGGTATTTCTTCATATGATAGATCCTTTGTAACTTGTACCTCTTTGATAGGGACGACCCGAGAATGGTCTCCAATACATTTCCTCAACGTAGATACATGGAATACCCGGTGGAAAAATTCCAATTCGGATGGCAATCCTAACTCATAAGCAACCTGTCCAATTCGTCGAAGAATTTTGTACGGCCCGATATACCGCGAATTCAGTTTACCATTCTTCCCAAAATGCATTATACCCTTCATCAGCGAGATCTTCAAGAAAACCCAATCACCAACCTCAAATTCCATGTCACGACGCCGGACACCAGAATAAGATTTTTGGCTGCTTTGTGCCGCCTTCAGTCGCTCTGGTATCACTTTCACCTTCTCAATGGCTTGGTGAATCAAATCTGGCCCATAAAATTCCGTCTCACCGACTTCGAACCATCCAACTGGTGATCTACATCTCCTCCCGTATAGTGCCTCGTATGGGGCCATTTTAATACTGGATTGGTAGCTATTATTGTAGGCGAATTCTATGAGTGCTAGATGATCATCCCAGTTCCCCTTGAAATCTAGAACACATGCTCGTAGTATATCTTCAAGTGTCTGAATGGTACGTTCAGCCTATCCGTCAGTCTGCGGATGGAATGCCGTGCTGAGATTCACTTGCGTGCCTAAACCCTTCTGAAAAGACCTCCAAAAGTTAGCCGTAAATTGAGCTCCTCGGTTTGATATAATAGATAATGGCACACCATGAAGCCTAACAATCTCCTTGATATATAATCTCGCATAATCTTCAGCTGTGTAAGTTTTCTTAACTGGTAGAAAATGGGCACATTTTGCAAGTCGATCAACTATCACCCAGATAGAGTCAAATTAATGATAAGAGCGAGGTAATCCCATAATGAAGTACATATTAATCACCTCCTATTTCCAATTCGGAATCTCAATATTCTGAATCAATCCACCGGGTTTCTGATGCTCAATCTTTACTTGTTGACAATTAGGGCACCGGGCTACAAATTCTGCAATAGACTTCTTCATGTTATCCCACCAATACTGCTCCTTAATTTCATGATACATCATTGTCGAACCGGGATAGATGGAATATCAGGACTGATGAATCTGAATCATAATTTTCTCTCGCAACCCTGCTATATTAAGCACGCATAATCAGCCCTGTTATCTTAGTGCCCCATCTCCTCCAATCTCAAAAGCCGTAATTTTACACTGTTGAACGCTCTCTCTCAATTGTACTAAGGTAGGATCTTCATATTGTCATGCTTTTACCTCTGTTACCAAAGATGATTCTGACGTATTCTGTATAGTAACACCTCCGTCATCAGAGTCTAACAATCTAATTCTCATATTGGCTAGCTGATGAAGCTCTTTTGTCAACCCCTGTCTACTTGCCTCAATGTGTACGAGGCTTCCCATTGACTTACGACTAAGAGCGTCTGCCACAACATTGGCTTTACCGGGATGGTACAATATCTCGACATCGTAATCTTTCAGTAATTCAAGCCAACTACGCTGCCTCATATTCAACTCCTTCTGCTTGAAGATGTATTGAGAACTTTTGTGATCTGTGTAGGTGTCAACATGGACATTGTATAAGTAGTGTCGCCAAATCTTCAAAGCATATATTACTGCAGTCAATTCCAAATCATGAGTCGGGTAATTATTTTTATGCTTCTTTAGTTGTCTTAATGCATATGCAATCACCTTCCCACGTTGCATCAATATACACCCCAAACCTACACCAGAGCATCACAATATACCACATACCCTTATGTTCCTTCTGGGAGAGTCAGCACTGGCACGGAGGTCAACCGATTCTTCAGCTCCTGGAAACTATGTTCACAAGCGTCGAACCATTGAAACTTGGTAGCTTTCCATGTCAACTTTGTCAATGGGGCTGCTATAGAGGAAAACCCTTATACAAACCTCCTATGATATCCTACTAGCCCTAGAAAACTGCGGACTTCTGACGGTGTTGTAGGTCTTGACCAATTTTTCACTGCATCGATCTTTTGAATGTCAACACTAATACCCTCGTTAGATATCACATGGCCAAGGAATGCTACTAAGTTTAGCCAGAATTCACATTTGGAGAGCTTAGCATACAACTTACGATTTCGAAGGGTCTGTAATACTATCCGCAAGTGGCCCGTATGTTCTGTCTCTGAACGAGAATACACCAGAATGTCATCAATGAATACAATCACGAACACATCGAGATAGGGCCTGAATACACTATTCATAAGATCCATAAAAGCTGTTGGGTTATTTGTTAGCCCGAACGACTTTACCAAGAACTCAAAATGCCCATATCCTCAAGAACAATGCCAATTGACTCCTGAGGTCCAGGAGGTTGTTCCCCACCCTTCATTTCCAATTTCCATTGAGCCAAGTACCACGACAATGCAAAAGAGTAATTTGACAGTGTCGCGCACACCAAGTGCTCGACCAAATGTAAAATTCACTGTGGAAGCTCAATTGACTAAAACAAGGTAATTCCCAATCCTCTCCAAGTCTTAAGGAAGATAGTCGTCAACAAAAAGTTCAAGAATTAATTCAAAATATTGATGATCATGACCTTCCCCCTCTTACGGCAAAGAGGCAGACGACCAGTGATGGTACCTGGTCACAGGTGGTTCCAATGGCTTTAATTCCTACCTCCACTGAATTTGCAAGTCATATTACGTCTACTAGTATAGTGGATACTACAAAGGAAACATAGATGCAATGCAACTTAATTCAACAATGACCTGTTAATGAAGGACTGACCATCAGCATTTCAAAACCAGCACAGATACCACAACCTTCAGAGCCACTGAAACAGATCCCACAACTACTAACACATCCTAGTTCCCAACCTGACACTGGAGTTCTGTTGCAGCCAGCCTCAATGGTGGTAAGCCCCACTCCACGTGATCTTATAAATCATAGTTCAGTTGTTACGACAGTGGAAAATACAAAGGAAACACAAATTGCTCGAGATCAAAATTTGATGCAACATACAGAGGATATGC